>JAEANM010011751.1:0-15124 GCA_017656035.1 Myanophis thanlyinensis | reverse complement strand
CAAATAAGTATCTGCTAAGTATCTGCTGGTGGGGGCAGGAGCTAGCACTGAATTTCTGTCTTAAGATTTCTATTAACTTTTTAGGGGAAATATCCTGCCTTTTAATGTTTTCATTTTTCTAGGAGAGGAATAGGTGTTAACTTCCAACATTGCAAAAAAGTTAAGATAAAGTTCATAAATTTAAGGTACTGTACAGCCAATCTATTACATTGCATTTGATGTACAACAATGTTTACCAAGAAGCAAATTCATGTAAAATTTATTACAGGAGAGACTGTTATTTTTAATTACAGCACTAGAGACCAGAATTTGTTTATAAGCTGTATGTAGATCAAACTTTGCTTAAGTGCTCAATCAGCACCAAATTAATCAACTAAAAAAATGAAGTAAGATCATAAAGACAGTTGTGGTTTCACTAAGCAACTGTCTCACTTTACGTGCTACTGGTCTCAGTTGTAGGTAGGAGAAAATAACTTAATTGAATGAGGAGAAAATAGTGTAAAACTACAAAATTATGCTGAGAACTCCCCTTCCTCCTAAACTGAAGGTGACTAAAAAGTTGTTTGAATGTCAGATCCTGGACCTTTTCATTAATCTTTTTGGCTAAACTGAGATGGACAGGCGGCTAGTGCTATCTGGAAATCATACACTGGAAACCAGGCAAGATAAAATGTGCAATGAATACTTAATACCAGAGAGCAGGCTGCAAATAGTTGATGTGCCAATCAGCTGTATAGTAGCAAGACAAACAGTGGCAAGCGTGAAACTAGTGGTCATGGTGGTGAGCCCTAGAGGAGTTGAAAGTGTTTAGTAGCATCATTTTGAGTATAGCAGCAGCAAATTGATTGACTTTTCAAAAAATGCTCACAGGCCACATGCATTCTTTATTTTCTGCTTCATGTTGTTGGCACTAGAAAGTGGAGTATTAAAGATATGGTTTCTATAAAATTACTGTAAGAGGATAGCTAGAAAATCTAGAGGGATTTTTGTTTTAGAGGCTGGTTCTACATTCACATATCTAGATTGGTCTTGCTATACAGGTAATCCTCAATTTACAATGACAATTGGTACAGGAACTTCCATCAGTAAGCATTGTGATTGTTAAATGAGTTGCATCCAATTGTTTTTTACCTTTTTTGCCACAGTCGTTAAGCAAACCATCATAGGTCGTTAAGTGTCTATAGCTTCTCCCATTGAATTTTCTTTTTGGAAGCCCCTGGGGAAAGTTGCAAATGGTGATAATGTGCCCCTGGGATGCTGCAACCATCTAAATTCATGTTTATAATCCACGCTTTTTGTTAATCCAATGTTTTAGATTCCACTATTTTCACTATTTGTTTCACATCTGTCATTGCTTGTGGCTACTAATTTCTGACCTCATCTTTAAATATTGCAAATGTTATATTTTGTGTCATTTGATAGATCCTAATTAAAACCAAAGGCAGTTATTTTGTTTTTTACCTGGAATTTCTAACCGTCTTTAGTGTTCAATTTAAATTATAAACTTTCTATTTTGTTTTATATTACAGAAGACAAAATAATTCTGGTTTTCAGAAAAAGTTATTTCCAAAATATTGTTTGCTTCAATATTCAATGCTTATCTGGAACCTTAATTTATTTATAATTGTCTTGGTTCAAAATCTTATTCAGCTTTTTGCCATTTACTTAAAATTCTTACATTTATAGATAACTTTTCTTTTATTCAGAAATGAAAATACATTCACCAGGTAGATTTTCAAGCTTGTCATTTTGAAGATCTCTAAAAGCTTTTAGATGATTAGATAACCAATTTTCCAAAATGATTAGAAGATAGATTACTCTGTAGCTTTTAAAAGTTGTGAACTTGAAGATGAATATGTTTGTCTCCCAGTATTCACATCCACAGGAGACCTGTGGTCTCCTTATATGGAGCACTGGAGCAGCCATCTCAAGTACAGGTGGGTGATCTATCATCTTGTTATCCAGTGATGTTCTGAGGAACCAGACTATTCACTGGTTCTTTGGTCTTTGCTGTGGTCATCTCCATTCCCAATGGAGACATGTCTAGCTTGCTGTGCCTCCACTGGAAGTCAAAGCAATCTTTATCCTAACTGTATTCCAGCACTTCTTTTGTTGTCCTTTGAGGCTATCCAGACAAGAAACACAAATCTTAACACTATTTTATTATAAGTTACATTAACAAAATCTTACAAGTTTAAAAACACTTCTCCCTGCCCTTACTTCCAGAAAAACAGGGAGGGTCTTTTCTTAGATACTTCCCACACCCTCTATCTTTCTGGGTGCTGAGATATCTTTTGCATGATAGCTGTCTAGGCTGTAGCTCTTCCTCCTTTCTCCCAAGGTCATTTTCATATTCCATTATATATTCTTAATTCTAGTTAGAAAATGCAAAGAATATAATCTCATTTACATTTTGTGAGTTTGGTACCCTTCATTCTCTTGCTATAAAACTTACTCGCAACTATTTCCTTGGAAAAAGAGGGCTATTATGGCACATGGACCTGTTCTACTAATTAATTAATATAATTAGTTCATCTAATCTTGTTTCCTGTCTGGTTTACTTTGGAGGGCTGATAATTCATAGGATCTGGCACGTGAAATGAATTGTGAAATGAAAATAATTTTATCTCTACATTATTAAAGACTCTGCATAAATCGATGTGTCTGATTTCTTCACAACTAATCTAGTTATATGTACTTCTATAGAAAAGGATAATTTAAAGCAACATTACTTTGTGAAAAGTTGAATCTTCTTAGTTAAATATTGACTAATGACACCATAAGAATCATGGTAAAGTAACAGACTTTATTACATAGGTAGGTTCAAATGAAGCTTTCATTTCACAAACAGATTAAAAATGAAACAGCAATTAAAATGTATTCAGAATAGGAAACAAAAATACAAGAATGTCAGAGCATATTTTTATTCTCCTAAGCATTTTTAAATTACAGGGCAGCCCATTTAAATAGTGCCCATTAGAGTTTAATCATTACGCTACAGTATTATTAACCTTGCTTTTTAACAGCTAACCTCCTGACAAAGAAAGCTGTAGAGAGTTGCCAAATTACACCATGGAAAGCAGATGCTCATTTATAATTAGAATTGCATATGCTTTATTTGCAAATGAGCATTGCTATATCTTAGGCCAGCATTTCTCAACCTTGATAATATTAAGATGCATGGACTTCACAATAAGTGGGGAATTCTGGGAAATCCACACATTTTAAAGTTGCCATGGTTGAGAAAAAAAGCAGTGCCTTAGACAAGGTCTCCCTAGTTCGGTCACAACATGATACTCTTTATTACATAAAAGGCACTGTGCCATTTTTAAACATCAGATCATAGTGCCATATGCCACTAACAAACACATCAACACTGTCTTTTTCATTGATTACAATTACACCTTTCATTCTGATGCAAACATCAGAGAAAGAGGTACAGTTTACAGTAATCTTCTCCTGTTAAACAAAAGACATACCGCTTAAATCCAAATAAATGGCTTTTATCCAATCCGATGATCACTAGCTTGGCCATACTGATTGGAGATGTTAATAACGGTAGTTTAACACAACTGGAAGACATCGGCCTGGGAAAGATTACAACAGCCTGAGACAGATTCTATCAATACTTCTTGGGCTGTTGTACAGCAGTTTGTAACTTCACTAGACACATTCAATATTCTTCACTGTCTACAGATGTCTACTGGAGAATATTAAGGGCACGAGGCAAAAAAACAAGTATTTTAGACAGCAACAGCTCAACTTGTGATGCAACCACAGGACTCACACTGAAAGTCTCAAAAAGTTGTCCAAAAGAGCAATGTATATATATATATTGCTTTTTTTTTCTTTCCTTGTTTAGATACAGAATAATTTAATGTCAAACTTTACTAATAGAAATGTTCTTGAAATGAGAAGGGACTTTTTTCTTTTTTTGGCAACGTCCAGAAAAATGTTCATATGGAAATAATGTCCTTTCTTCCAACTACTTTTTTCTCAAGTGTAAGTCAACACTGCATCTTTTGTCCCTGACAAAAGTGACCAAAGACTTCTGACAAAAAGGCCTTCTGTGGGTCAGAATTATTTTAGCTCTGGGACAGTTAATATCCCCACAGTGCATAGAATTAGACATTTTGCTTTTCATTTCAAGGTTGCATTTTTCTCTTACAACCTTAGCTATCTTCCATTCACCCCATTTTGGAAACTGTCAGCATCTTGATTTTTTTTTTTAGAAAGACACAGGAGGGGGGGAAGGGCATCTTGAGACTTTAAAAAACTTACATTGTACAAGAGACATTAATTTACTTGCTAAGCATCTCCACTGACAACTGGCCTGCAGATAGTGTGGATTTGGGGGCACTGGGCCTATCCTTTACTGCTCCATATGCCAAGCAGTCTTCATGCATCCATTGGAAACACAAGACGAGTTCCTCTGCTCATCACCTCAGGTGCTTCTGTTCCCAGATCACTTTCCAAGGCTTCTTCAGAGCTACTCTTTGCCTTCCTGCCATCCAGGTTGACAACAGCACCATGGGAACTAGAGGAGCCATTAGCAGTTATTGTTGTGTCTCCGTAGGTCAGTGTCAAGTCACTGTCATTCAAGATAAAATCGGAATCTTCATCTCTAAGCTGTTCTTGGTTCTGAAATGTGTTCAAAAGGATTTTTAAGGAAAACAGCAGAAACATCCATTGCATCATAATGGAACCATCAGATATTTCGTGGAGCTACATCCCTTATATGGAAGAGGCTAGGTTTTGGGGGTAGCATTTAACATTTCCATCTATTCCCTCCTGATCCACCAAATAGAGATGTATTGTCAATACCGTCAGTTCTTTGAGTTAGTCCAGATCAGGAAATCAAAGTTTTGAATGCTAATTATAGTTTTATTAGAAGATTGGAACAAGATTCGCAAAAGACTGAATTCCCTTCCTGCCTGTGGCTCAAAAAACTAGAGGAAGTTAGCACTAAGACATTCTCGAATTCCATTCCAACTTTGGACTCCCATTTCTCTTATCTGACTACTATCATATGGTCTTCTTGTTTATAGCCCACTATAGGTACCAAAGTGAATTTTTCTTTGGTGATTTGTTTTTGGTTTTATTGATTTTTATTTTGTTCTAAATGTTTTGTTCTAAATGTAAAACTATTACCAGAGTCCAATCCAATATGGTCTGTTGTGATAGCTGGGCTGCAAAAACCCAGGTGACTGCTAGATGTCATCAAAAAGATCAGAGAGCCCAATTTTTTGCTGCCATGTAGTTGCTGCCATTATCCTTTTTTTATTTTTGGCAGCCCAGATATGACAAAATTAGATATGGTAGTTTCATATCTTATAAACATCCCTTTTCATTTAATTTTCCATCTATAGTAAACCTCTACCAGTAGTCCTCAACTTACAACCACAATTGATGCAATTGTAAAATGAGTTATCACATGATCAGACCCAATTTTATGACCATTTTTGCCATTAAACAAATCTGGCTTTCCAAATTGACTTCATTTGTCAAAAGCCAGCTGGGAAGGTCACAAATCATGATTATAGGACTGCAAAACACTGCAACTACCATATCATAAATGTAAACCAATTGCAAAGCACCCAAATAGTGGTCACCTGACAGTAGGGGTGGTGCAATGGTTGTAACTTCAAGGACAGATCATAAATAACTTTTTCCAAGGCCATCATAACTTCAAACTGTTTGTTAAATGAATGGCCATAAATCAAGGACTATCTGTACTTATTTTGCAAAGTACTATGAATCAGGTATTCTCATGCACATATTTTGTACTAGAGGTATGTTCACCAACAGGTGATCATACTTGTCCTCTACTCATGATAGAGGATGCCATGTGTATACTTCAATAATCTGTTCAGCAAACTGAGCTGATTTGTATTGGCCTGTTTTAAACATCACTAGTTAGTAATAAATAAAATCACAGGATAAATGAAGTTTCTAGCTGTGTGTTTGGAGAAAGAATACCTTTGCATAAAAACCAGTTTTGCTGAAAAAAATCTGTTCAGAAATGCATATTCATATGTAACTCTAGGAGGCATTTATTAAATAAAAAAAGAGGTTAGTGTGAACAAAGCTAGGAAATCACGCTGAGGGACAGGAAGAAATGATAGTATTAAGACAGTAATTAGATAAGCGGTGCTTGAGGCAAGGCCAAGAAAAGGACTTGAGAAAACATCTCAGAGTGCCTCCCTGATTTACATGGAATTAAAGTAGGCATTAGGAGAAGCAGGTTCCAATTTGCAAGACTCTGATATAACTGTTAAAATAAAAGGAGTCTTGTCCTACATGACATTGGTTTCTTAGTCTGGTCTACCTTGTTTCTTAAAACAAATTCATGAAATTTGTCCTTGGAGGGTGGCAATCAGAAATATCTTCTAAACTAGTGTATCTAAACTAGTGCATTCTACATTTCATATGGAGTTCCTTAAATGGAATGCAAAAGAGGTTGCTACGTGGTTACCTCAGACTCTGATGATGAAACCAAAAATAAACACTTGAGTTGCCAGAGAAATTGCTGCCTGAGGAATTGCAGGCAAAGCTATGCTACTGGAGGAGACACAGCTGCAACCAGTCTTAGAAAATGAGGACTCTGGGCTGTCACCTCCACCCCCAGTGCAAGCACTCCAGAGAGCAGAGCAGAGCAGAAGAGCAGAGCAGAGCAGAGCAGCTCTGAAAAGCTCCTTGCCAGAAAGGAAGGTTGTTCTTCCAGATGAGCAACATCAATATTGCTTCTATTTAAGAAGTGCAACAAGCTCAAGACCCTCCATTAGAGACAACCATTTGTTGACCTAGATTCTGTGTACCTTGTCTCTTGACTCAAAATCTTGTCACTGTGATTCTGGATCTGGATTGGCTAATGACCCTGCAATGACATTGTGTTCTTGGACTTCTGACCACTCCAGTGCCAACTATTTTGCATTTAGACTTTAAAGGCAAACTTGCTGGCCTTCCAGGGACTTGATTTCATTTGTGTGGGTGTGGGTGTGTTTGCATGTACATTTCCTTTGGTTGCTTGTTTATTGGCTTGAAAACCTCATAGTAAATTTGACACCTCCTTATGTATTTGTGAATGCATGGCCTGAGACAGGACAATTGCTGTTAGATCATTCACTGATTAGTCAGATGCCACTTCAATTACCTACTGTAATAAAATAAAATAAGTATTTAAAAATGGACTCATTGTTTGCTACGCAATGCACAAGCTTGAACTTGTGAGTGTTGGCTATCTTGTGACTGACTATGTTATTCCCTATGGGAATTTTTTTCTTATACTCTCAATTTTGGTAGAAATTGCGCCTCCCAGAACCAATTAATAAGGAATAGTGAGGTATTACAGGTAGTCCTCGACTTACAACGGTGACTGTTCAAAATTACAACGGCCCTGAAAAAAGCGATTAATAACTATTTTTCACCCTTATGACCATTGCAGCATCCTCATGGTCACGTGACTTACATTTGGATGCTGTACAACTGACTCACATTTATGAGGGTTGTACTGTCTCTGGATCATGTTATCTCCTTTCGTGACCTTTTGACAAGCAAAATCAATGGGGAAGCCAGATTCACTTAACAACCATGTTACTAATTTAACAACTGCAGTGATTTACTTAACAAATTTGGCAAGAAAAGTCGTAACATGGGCCAAGACTAAATTAACACATTTCTCACTTAGCAACATATATTTTGAGCTCAATTGTGGCTGTAAGTTGAGGATTACCTGTACTGTAATCATATTAAATGAAATTAAATCATTTAATTTTGTAATATGCATGCCATAGTCAAAAGGTAGCTATAGGCCAAAAATCAAAACCAGGCATCTAGCTTTCTACAATATTGTATGAGATAAAGGGAAGGATAAATATTTTCAAGGATGTCTTAATTAATGTTCCATGCTCTAACTTTCTAATTCTCCCAGTTAAAATAGGAATAAAAATACTATTGTATTATTCTCTAAAGATTCCTTCCTTATTTTCCCCAAAGGTAGAGCACATTTGTTCTTCTCATTAATTCCCAGTGTGCTTAACATTAAAAAGAAACCTAAAATTGCATTCTTTATTAAGTTTCCGCTTTCCTAAAAGTGTGTTGTTTTAGATTAAGTTACAGTTTTTTACAAATATAATATAATCGTAAGGACATCTTTTTCTTTTATACATGCAGACTAAATTCTTCATTTAATCGATATATTCAATGTTATACTGTGTTAACTAGAAAAGCCATGTAAAAACTTAACATGGAGTCCGAGTAATCCAAAACATTCTTTGGAGGCAGAGAGAAAATCTAGATCCCAGGGGACTTGAAAATGTTCCAAAAATAACCTGAAGCTGGCCTCTCCGATTCCTTGCATTCTTGCAGATAAGATCTCCTAAATTCACTTGAGAAGTATCTGGTTCTATTTGCTTCACTAATAACAACACTCGTTGGACTGACACACTCCCATAACTAAACAGTACTAGAGTAGCCATGCATAATTTCCACACTGATGTCCTATTCTATACCAAAGCAGATACGTCTGCAGCTAGGGCAAAATGTATGCATGATTCTGATGAGGGGGACACGGTGTAAACAAAATGTAGACTAGGCTTTGGAAGTGGAAAATGAATGTGTGAATTGTTAAGGTGAGGGGGAGAGTTTCTGAAAATATGACTCAATCCTGAGAAAGAGGAAAAGATGAGGGAAAAAAACACCCTCAAAACAATCTCATCTTGATTTTGTTTGGTACAAAAATAGGGAAGAGAGAATTTTTTTCAAAATTTGTTCTTCTACCTACCCTAAAACAATAAAAAACTTGGAATCCTTATCTTGCCTGTTTTTCTACCTCACTTATCTCAAAGAGTTGATATTCAATATATCCCATTTCTGCCCAGATGTGCAAGCAAACCTTATTAAAATGTATTAAAATTGCATGGTTATTTCCTAGAATATTTACCCTTTCCCCCATTCAGTTCCCTCCCCCCCTCCCAATCTGATGCTACTTAAGAGTTTGGTAGGCAACAAAATTCACTTACCTCATAAACCTGGGGGCTAGTTAAGCAATGAGCTATCAACCCACACCAACCTGGAAGAGTTGTTGTGAGTGGTGGACCACTGTGTGTCAAAATGGGCTTGAGGTATCTGCACATTTCATTAAGGAAAATATACTTATCAAGGAACCATATGAAAATAGTTCAAACTACCATTATCAGATACACTAATTTCAGCCCATTCTCATACTGAACTATGAATTATGAATAGAGCTCACCACAAGATATCAGGCATTGTAAGGAAAAAGGAAAATGAAGAATTCATGGGACAAAAGGTAATCAACCATCAGTCAGATCATAGAGCTGATTAAATAAAGAGGCCTTCAGAGCATATTAACTATCTCCAGTGTAAAAGTAAGCTGTGAAATTAGTGGAGGAACCATCTGTGAAAACTATTTATAAACCAAACTCCATGAATAAATTCTAGTTTCAAGATTAATATAGGCATCCTGAATGCAACAGTTAAATTCAGCAGTGATGTACTCAAGTACAAATAGTCATCATATGGTGGCCTGAACCAATTTTCTGAACTGAATCTGGAAGATGTAGAATAACACATTCAGAATGTTTTCCTTGTAGCTCAGCTGCTCTAATAAGATTTCTTCACATAGATGTCTTGTATCACGTGAAGAGATAGGCCACATTGGTTTTAGCTCACACTAAAAGTGATTCATTTGGCTACTTCATTTCTATTCTGGAGCATAACAGAAATGTCATTTAGCAGTTGTTTTTACTGGAACACGTAGCTTGCTCTTATCAGACAAGGATTGGCAGTTTAACCATTGCTTCATGTATTGCATAGAATTTTGCCCACTAAGAGTCCGGAAAGGATACTTGTGGTCAAAGCTGTACCAAAGCCTGAAGATCCACGCACTTTCCTGTTTTGTCCGATTCCTTCGTTCAGCATCTGGACCATCCTGGGCAAAAAAGACCATTTTGTTATGCAACAAACACTATCCAATAAAGGAATAATATAACCTGAGTATGTGCAAGACAAAACTGATCAATGGTAATAGTTTTCCAGCAGACTTTTTCTTTTCAAAGGGGGCAGAAACATAACACCTACAGGTATGCTTTGAAAATAAAAGTGGGGCAGGGATAGAATCCTGCACTTTATTTGGAAATGTGCTTATCTTGCCAGAAAGAAGTAAAATAAAAAAGGACACCTTGGAAAAGAGTGTGTCCTTTTTGCCAGTTTAACTTCTGATACAATAATGTGAAGTGACTGTCCATGTAAAAGCTAAAATCCATTTTATGAAAATGTGCAGAATACAGAACCTAATTACTAAATATACCAACTGGATCAAAAGTTTATTTAAGTTATATGAGCTATATGAAGCAAGGGCAGCTATTCACAAACATGGAGTTCCTCCATACAATATAAAGGGAAGATGTATAGTAACTTATATTACTTCTATTTAGGGCATGAGTATCAGGAGAGATGCAATCTAGATGCTGTCTTTTATCCTAATTATACAGTTCTAAACAACATAAAAAGTGTCAAAATGGGATTCTGGTTATAGAAAAGATCAGATGAGAAATGTCTGCCTAAATATAAATAAATATTATCAATAAATAATTTAATTAGCTGTATGATTTTCTTTCTTTAGATAAGCGTGGACAATTGCTGATAATTAGAAGATTTAAGCAGGGCAGTTGTAAACAGAAGGTAACAAAAAGGAAAGAACCCTAGGAGATATCTGAAAAGGAAGTTAAGTTATTTGAAAGAAACACTGTATTTTTCCCTCCAAACTTTTAAAGAAGTTAATTCTTCACATATGTTTTGGTGAATGCAATAATGCTGGGCTTCAGGGCTGTGGGACACTAAACTTTAGCTGTATCGATATGTAAAAACTAATTTAAAAAAACATAAATGTAGGAATGAAAAATTGGAGTTTTCTTTGGTAAGAAATATATCAAATAGATATGGGGGAACAAGGTGAGAAGGTACAACAATAGAGGACAAAGATAAAAGAAAACGACAATATATGATTGTTCCTTCTTTCCCTTACTTTCCCTATGTACGTATAGGGTGAAACAAAATTGGAGATTAAACATATAAAACTTCATAATAAACAAAGAACTTGGCTGCTCCATATATATTCTAATACAAGGCTGAATCTTACCTGTGAATTTCACAACCACATGAGTTGAGCACACGTTTTGGGGGGGAAATGTAGAATATGAATGCTGCTTAAACATACTTATATAGGAACATCACTGGCCTGTTGAAAAAGTTAACTACTTACTCCTTGTAAGACTTGGAAGCTGTCATTGTTGGGTGGAGGGTCTTGATCTGGGTCAACTCCAACTCTGTACAAATATCAGGAAACAAGGAGATAATTAACTGAATTCAATACCTTTTTCACTGGGCTTGAGGATAGTGGAAAAGATGTAGCATAATATAAGTACGCATAGTGGAAAGAGTACCAGAAAGTGTCTGGTAATATAATGATTGCGCTTCTACTCTAATTTCAGGATAGTGGTGTATTTTTTTTAACAACCTCAGTAAGACACCACTCCATAAAGCTGAATTTGTGTAGAAGGAGAGTGCTTGTTTGACTATTGCAGACCTTAAAGTTTTATCAGCTTTCTCACTGTTTTAATAAATCAACCAGATTTGTTAAGAAAAGTATCAACTGAGTATCTATTTGGATTTTAATTTCTAATGACTATTGCTATTGATTAAGGAGATGAGTTGTCTGGCCTGGAAAGACTGTAGGGCAGGGGTGTCCCACTGTGGCAACTTTAAGTCCTGTGGACTTCAATTTCCCATGCTGGGTGGGGAATTCTGAGAGATGAAGTCCACAGTTCTTAAAGTTGGCAAGGTTGGGCACATCTGCTGCAGAGTATCAATAGAAGAAAGTGAAAAAATCGGGAGCATGGAACCAAATCAGTCTTCAGGGTTGATATTGCTCCCTACAGCACGAACTGCATGTTATCTGAATTTGAGGATCAGGAAAGAAGTAGCCACTCTACTGAATTCACCCTGTTCTCACACTCCTATCCTCCACCCCATCTCCTGCACTTATGCCATGGTTCTAAATCAGTCCGCAGATTTAGAAGAATGTGACAGGAAGTCTCCCAGTCACTACATCAACTCTGTAGAGGCTTCTTTGAGGAATTCAATTATCAGAAGTGAAATAAAGACTGAAGAACAGATTACATAGAAAGCCAACAATTCAGTCAACGCTGCAGGCATATACACCATAAGCAAGTAGTTTTTTTAAGGCAGTAGAAATCTTGTAAGCATGAAAAGATCACTCAGCAGTAGTGATCACACCCTATCAGTGACATTTAGAACCCAACAAAAAATTCAAACCCAAGACAAATTTATTGCCAAGTAAATGCAAAGACAAGGAATATGGCTGATACCATTCTTAACTGAATTTTTTGTAGCAATGTTTTAACTTACAATATAGTGAAATATTTTAAAATATGTATTATATTCCTTTGGGTCTCTATGACTCATCACAAACAAATAAACTTTCCACTAAAGGATTTTCTGTTTATTAACTTTACTGTCCTAATTCTTTTGAACAAGCATATTTTCAGTTTATCCATATATAGCTTTCCACTGTTCCACATCCAACCAGCTAAATTACTGAACATGAAACTGAAACATAAGGTTAACTCTGTGGTTCTGCTTTGAAGAGCAAGGCTCATCTGACTTACAACGGTGGTAAGGAGATGTATGGGGGAATTTAATTCTTGGGGCCTTGAGTGGCAATCTATATTGATAAGGAAAGGCCCAGGGGAATAGTTAGGAACTTTTATTATACACAACTACAGGCAATGGATTTTAATCTAGATTAGACTGCAGTTTATGTGTATAGAGAGGAAGGCAACACAACCTCTTTTTCAGGCCAGAGTCTTGACAGTTTGGCCCTCCTAAACTAGCAACATCTATGAACTCATATTTAAGTACAGATACTTAGGGGAAGATGCAAAGTAGAAGAAATGTCTGGTAAGATAACAATTGTTAAGTGACAGTATTATTGTGCTTCTATTCTAATTCCAGGATACTTTTAGCAGTTTTAGTTATTATGAAATTTATTGGCTGTCCATCTGTATACAATGACTCTGAGTGGATATGATTTTATTTGTAGATCATAACCAAGGACCATAAAATTCTGATTTTATTCATACATCAAAACCCAAACTTTGAGCGGTAACAATATCCTCCATAATTCAAACCAGGTTATCTGAATAAGAGTGTTCACCAATACAAATCAGAGAGAGCTTTCTCTCTGTTCCATCTGCGTGTGAAACATACTTGGCAAACATTTGGAAGACAGCCATTCAAAATCACAAACTCCCACCTCTTTTCTCTGATGCCTGGCAAGCCAACAATGTTTTTATTTATATAATAGTTATTTATAATCAGTACAAAACTATAGTTTGCTCAAACAGCTCAGTTATTTCATGTTTTCCTCACAACAAGAATAAGTAAATGTGGCAGGGTTTTAAATTTCAGTATGACATCCCTACTAACCCATAGCTACAGCATTTAATGCAAAAGAAAAAAAAAGAACAGACATAAGAAAAACCCAAACCAGCGGAACATTATTTAGATTTTCCAAAAATCTAGTTATTAGATACTCAAAAACCAAATAAATCTGCAACGTATGTACTTTTAATCTGTGGCTGCCAATTCAATTATTATTATTTCCAAATCCATTTCTGGAAAGCATTTGTTTAGAACATCCACTTCTACCTACAAATTGACTTAGTTTATTTAAAGATAAATTCTTCATGTCAAAAATGTAAAAAAACCCAACCCTCATCAGGATTTAGAAGACTAGCCTGGTTTGGCAAAGGCCAAATAAGGTATAGAAGTTGAAGTGGGTTTTTGGACAAGATAATAAATGCAATCTGATTTGCAAAAGAGTTAGCTCCTAACACGCTTATGAGTTTCTGCACTCTTTTATGATTGCTAGATAGAACATCATGGAGAAAGACAATAGTATTTTTTCCACAAATAGCAAAATTTGTAGCAAAATTTGCAGAAAAACAAAGAATGGTAAAAAGTCTTCTGCAGCATTAAGAGAAAGACATGTAACAGCAGACAAAGAATGCACACGCTTGAGGTTAGAAAGATGAAGAAAGCCAAGCACCAGGTAAAGGTCATTCTGTTTGGTCACCTGAAATACAGCCAGCGGCTTTCATTCATCTCTTCCACCGATGGAATATATTCACCGACTCTAGTATAGCACAAAAATGGGATTTATTTATTTATACATTTTTAAAAAATGCCTTTCCATGTTGTTTCTTGCAGGACTGCTTTACCCGAAACAAAATATCATCAATGGAGTGCAAAGTATGAAAATCAGAAAAAACAGTACGAAAAAGACCATAATATTAAGTAACTCGGTAAACCAACGATCATTATTATGATTATCATTAAAAGAAATTAAGGGCACCAAGCAAACCTTCACTTTCAAGTGCCCTTGATCCATAACCAGGGTTATTCTCCCTTCTCCCTGCCACCCACTTCAGCTCCATTGGAATGTGGAGAGCAAGGATGGAGATAAAAGCTGGAAGTCTTGATGACTCCTGCCTTAAGTTTACAAATTTTCACATAATGAAACACTGCAAGCTTTCATCAAGCAAGCAAAAAACAAACTTGAGCTGAAATGTATATAGAGAACCTGTTATAATAATTAATCAGAGATACTTATAATGAGAAGTTTTCCCATTGTTCCTTCTCTCATTCCTAGGTTCATTGTTTCTACACTTTTCAGAATCACTTTTGTCCTTCTCCTTATGCTTTTACGGAATGCGACCATCTTCTTTCCAGGTCCTCAATTAACAACTGTGGCAAGAAACATCATAAAATGGGACAAAACTCACTTAATAACTGTCTCACTTAGCAACAGAAGTTTTGGGATCAATTGTGGTTATAAGTCGAGGACTACCTGCAATGTATCATCATAAGCAAGAGGTCTCCATTTCATTCAGGCCAGATCCTCATCTAAGAATGACATTTTATTGGTTAAAATCCAGAGACTGATTACACTGTGTAACAAATTTTCAAAAAATTTCTGTTTCTGGTTTCAAATTATTGATTTCTGGTTAATTGAGCAGCA
>JAEANM010011750.1:0-15124 GCA_017656035.1 Myanophis thanlyinensis | reverse complement strand
TATACGATAACACCAATCATATTATAACATATATTATCTTCCATTATACTATCAATTATAGAACCATCAAAAATATGTACTCATCTGTTTTTCTTTCTCCTATAAACCATATTTCACCTAATTCCACTCCTCTAACTTCAATATCTATCATTTAACCATTTATAGAATAATTCTCATGTTATAAAATAGTCCAAATTCTCTTTTTCTTTAATTTTTAGGGTTAACCTATCCATCTCTGCCCATTCCAGAATTTTTTTGATTATAATATCATCTGCAGAGGTTTCTGGGATTTTCCAACATTGTGCATATGCAGTCCTAGCTGCTGTTAGGATATGTAGAACCAGATATGTGTTATCCTTATTATAATTTCCTGGAATTATGCCCAACAAAAATGTCACAGGTTTCAGATCTATTTGTTGTCTTATCATCTTTTCCAGCCATATGTGTATTTTCTTCCAGTATTTTTTAGCTTTGGGACATGTCCACCACATATGGTAGTTTGAACCTTGTGTCTGGCTGCATTTCCAACATTTAGCTGATTTGTTTTTATACATGTTCGCTAATCTTGCAGGTGAATAATGCTGTCTGTAAAACATTTTATAGAGGTTTTCTTTGTATGCTGTTGACATTGTATGTTTATGATTTCTATTCCATACTTTCTCCCACCTGCCCAAATCTATTGTATAGCCAAAATTCTTAGCCCAAGTTATAGTTTCTTTTACTTGTTCTTCTGCCAATTTATGAGTTAGTAAGATGATATATATCCTCTCACTATATCCCCTTAATTAGATTTTGGTCTGTTCCCATTAATATCTGGTCCAGCTCGTTTGGTTCGTTGTAAAACTCATATTCCTACCTGTCTTTTTCGTACCTGGATTTTATTTGCAACTGTGGCTTTTATAATAGAGGCATGGATATATCCCAATGTCATAAATATGGATAAAATTATATCATATAAGGATCTATTAAACGAAAGGGGAGAACTAAAACAAAAACAAGAATTAAAAAGCTTAGGGATTGATTTTTTTTAAGCATACTCTGTGGACTTCCTTGGAACAGTCACAAAGTGCAAACATACAAGAGAAACAGCCAGAACAAAAACCTTGATTTGTTATAGTCTACGTTGTGCTGGCAAACATTTATTTGCTTTCACTTTCAACTTCTATTTTGCAAGCAACAAATCCATATTAATGAATCAGACAAAGGTCTCTTGGGAATTTCCCAATTTTGGTTTTTGGACTAGTTTATTTTGTGAGCTATTGAAGGGTGGGGAAGATAGGGATTTTCTATAATTTGGTAGGGGACATTTTTTTAATTAGTCATGGTTTTCTTTTAAATTTGAAGCCTATTCCACTGTATCCATTTTGGTCTGTGTTATATATAAAAAACCCACACCTTTATCTTGCACTGTTTGTTCAGGAGGATGGTGGTAGAGTATACACTTAATTGCTTCTATGCTATGCTAGGTATGGCAACTTCCAAAGGGAGGGATTTCCATCAGAGAAATTAATCCTTTGGTATAAGGAAAAAAATATAGCTAGTCCTTGACTTACAACCACAACTGAACCCGAAATTTCTGTTGCTAAGTGAGCCATTTGTTTTAATGAATTATCCCCATTTTATGACTTTTCTTGCCACAGTTGTTAAGTGAATCCCTGCAGTTGTTAAATTAGTGATATGGTTATTAAGTGAATCTGGCTTCTCCATTGACTTTGCTTGTCGCAAGGTCGCAAAAGGGGATCACATGATAGAACAGAACTTTATTGTCACTTAAAATGTACACTAATCAGCATACGTTAAAATGAAATGTTGTTGCATTCAGCTCTCAAAAGATAACCATTATACACACACACACACACACACACGACTCAAAGAAACATCACAGTCTAGTTCAAATGTTTACATATAGATGACGAAAAAAAAAGAATCCTGCGAATTTACAAGATGGATGGCATAAGGAACAAAGCTGTCACAGAATCAGGTAGTCCTGCTGGAAATACTTCAAAACCTCCTCCCAGAGGGGAGCAACAGAAACAGACAGTAGAGAGGGTGTGCGGGGTCTCTAACAATGTTTCGAGCTCTAAGCACAAAACGCTTATAAGCAGTATCCTGAATAATGGGAAGCAAGCTTCCTAAAATCTTCTCGGCTATCCTTACCACTCTCTGTATGGACTTTCTATCTGAGGCACTGCTGCCACCAAACCAAACAGTGATGCAGTTTGTTAAAACGTTCTCAATTGTGCCTGTGTAAAAAGTGGCCAGGACAGAAGAAGAAAGAAGTGCTGTTCTCATCTGACGCAGGAAATGCAAACACTGATTTGTACGCTTCACTGAGGATAATGTATGAAGAGACCTAGTCAGATTGTTAGTTATCTCCACCCCCAGATATTTAATACTATTGACCACCTCCACAGCTGAAGCTTTGATACAAAGTGGAGTTTAACTATGCCAACTCTTTCTATAATCCACAATGAACTCCTTTGTTTGAGTAACATTCAGAACCGGGTTACTTTTATTGCACCAGTCCACCAGAGCCTTCACCTCCTCCCTATAAGAATCTACACTATCATCCCCAGATAAGACCCACTGCTGCAGTGTCATCCGCACACTTCACATTATGATTCGTAGCAGATTTGGCACAGCAGTCCAGAGGTGAAATTCAGCCGGTTCACACCAGTTCTACAGAACCGGTTATTAGAAGAAATCTCCTTTTGTTTTTTCCCCCCACTTTGCAGGGTTAATCCTGCAAATAAGGCAGTTGTTTCTAGCCTAATCTTTATTGCCTTGCTCACAGAAACTGCCTCTCCCCTTCTTACATTGTAACTTTGGTGAAGTTTAATTCTGTGGCTACGCCCACAGAACCGGTAGTAAAAAAATTGAATTTCACCACCACAGCAGTCGTGGGTTATCAAGGTAAACAGTAGCGGACTCAAGACACAGCCGTGTAGGGAACCTGTACTCAAGGAAATGGAGTTGGAAACTTTTCTTCCAACTTGCACAAACTGGGGCCTATCAATAGGGAAATCAAATATCCTATGCTTGTCACAAGGTCGCAAAAGGGGATCACAAGATCCCAGGACACTGCGACCATCATAAATCTGAGTCAACTGCCAAGCTCCTGAATTTTGATCACATGGTCAGGGGGATGCTGCAATCGTCGTAAGTGTGAAAAATGGTCGTAAGTCACTTTTTGTGACTTTGAACGGTCACTAAATGAACTGTTGTAAGTCAAGGACTATCTGTAATGACTTCATTTGCTCTTTCTCTATAGTTCTTTCTAATTTTAACAAAATCATGTGGGTGGATCACAGAATCTTCCTGCTATCTCAACCAACTTGGTAATTACTGCGACAGGCAGAGGTCTGCATTATAAATAGAAGAAATGTCTAAGTAATGTGTATCTCTAGCAGAATCCTGCAGGTGTGCATTCATAACCACTTAAATGCAAATGTTTTGGCACAGGACCTCAGTCAGGTTAGAGAGGGAGGGAGAGACATTCGGCTGGCTGGGTTACTACTGACACACACCTCTTATATTTGGCAGAAATTCTTGCAGCCGTGGGACTGCCTACACTGTCTTTTCTCTCCTGGGGGTCTTGCTCCTTGCTGGCCAGGCTGTGACTGTCTACTTTGTGTATCAACATGACAACCAGATCACCAAACTGACCAAGAAAACCCAGCAACTGAAACTGGAATCCATGACCAACAGCATCTCTAAAAGTTAGTCAGCTACCTACCCTTCCTTTCATTTTCAGCTACAGAGTGCAAAGATGATGGATGGACCTTAGACAAAGTTTGCTTGTGACATCTTGTTTGCAGTTGCACAGGCTCATCGTGATCTCTTTATTTAATCCTGCTTGAAAAAAGCCATCCAGTAGTTAAAGGGATTTTGGAAAGTAATTTGTGGTTGAGTATGAAGGACAGGATTTCTGACTCAAACAAAGCTAGCCAAAATTTCTATTGGGCCACTCACACATGCACAATGGTAAATATGCCATTGTCATGCTTCAGAGATTTGTCTGGATTATAACCAGGGACACAAATTCTTATGTCCCTGGTTTGACACAACTGTAAGGGTAGAAGACACTTGTGAATGCTCTTATGTTTATCTCTTTCTGTATGTATTTTATAACTCTCTTTCTTCCCACAGATGTCCAAAGATCAGTTCCAAAGATGGCAATAGCTAATGTGATGCCTTTGGCCCTGAATGAACCAGAGGTAAATAGAACAGGTGGTGAAGGCCACTGCTCCCTTCCATGACTTTTGTTGTCTATCTGTGTTGGATTCCCAATAGTTCTTCTTGAACTATTTCATTGGGCAGTTCTGCAACTTCTGAAAAACTTGAAAACTGGCTGGTTCACCTTTCACAGCAATTCAACCAAGAGTTATGTTGTGCTCTCAAGGCAACACATTTATTTTTGCACAAACTTTCATGGATCATGGTCACACACAATTTAGAATTGTTTTAAAGTTTACCCACAAGTATATTTAGAATTGATACATACAAAGTGAGGCAACCATTATGTTTAAATTACCAGAGTCCCTCCCTCCTTCCCTTATACTACTGCCTACTATAATTCCAGGAAAACGGGAACTAATTTTCTCCTTTCCTGGTATAAATCCCTATTTTCTTTTTTACAGTTTTTGAAGATGGAAAACAAACTGACTAATAGCACCGAAGATCAAGTGAAACGCCTGCTCTTGGTAAGGGGTCTCGTGTTGTTACTTTTGTGTTTGTGACAAAGCATTGTGTCCTGATTCTGGATACTCCAGCAAATCTGCATTCAGTGTGATGCATGAAAGCTTGAGGGAAAAGACACAGCGACTGAGCCCCAAATTTCCATGGTTAACTCCAAGACAGTTGCTAAAGTGAGTTTTGTGACCTTTCTTTTTAATGATCTTTCTTGCCACAGTGGTTAAGTGAATCACTGCAGTTGTTAAGTGAGTAACACAGCTGTTAAGTGAAGGTGGCTTCCCCATTGATTTCGCTTGTCGGAAATTCACAAAAGGGGATTCACATGACCCCAGGACACCGCATCGACCATCGTGAATACATACCAGTTGCCAAGCATTCAAATTTTGATCCCATGACCATAGGCACACTGCAATGGTTGTAAGTGTGAAAAATAGTATTAAGTCACTTTTTTGGGTGGCATTGTAACTTTGAAGGAACATTAAACTAATGGTTATAGATTGAGGACTACCTGTATGTCCCCTAAGTCAGGAATGTCAAACTTGCGTTGTCATGTCATCACGTGATGTATCACAATGTTTTCCCCCTTCGCTAAATCAGGCCTGGGCATGGCCATTATGTGATGCACCGGCCTACAGGCCGGGAGTTTAACAGCTCTTCCCTAGCTTAATTGTGAAAGATTTTGTAAGAAAACTATTCTAATCCCTAGAAAGGGCATATGTCCTAGTCTACCACAGAAGGAGGAAGAAAAGACAGGGAGAAAAATGGGTGTCGTGAAGACAGAGAGTAAGGGAGAGAAATGGGCTATTAGAAAGAAAGATAAGGGACAGCTCATTCAGATTGGCATCTAAGCTCAGCCATCAATCTATTTTCCACAGAAAATTTGCCCTTCTTCCTTGTTGGAATCAGATCTGAGGCTTCGCTACTTTTATAAAGCTCATTAATCTACTTTGCTTTTCAAGCAGCGAAGGTGACCGATGAATGTTTTTTTTCCAGACATGAGAATCGGCAACGATCCTTGACTGCAGATAGATATAATCTGTGGAAGAACTCAAACTCAAAGAAAAAACGGGAATGGGAAGGGCCTTCTTTAGTGAATCTTACAGAACCTAGCAGTGGTTTCTGCCAAGATCTAAGGAAGCTGCCAACGAAAGCACAACAGATCAACCTGGGACTTTTGGTGCACCAGTTTGCACCGGATAAGTTGATTAGCAGTTTTTTTCTTCTTCAAGCAACGAAGCACAAACTGTAATTGTGTTCTGCTTTTTCACAGTCAGGCATGTAACTGCTTTGGACCTTGGCCAGAGAGTTCCTCTTGCTAAGTGTCTCACTTTAACTATGCAAAGACAGCTGTACTTGAATTTATTTCAAGTTCCTTTTTTTTTTTTTGCTTGATCTGTGTGCTTTAGCACCACTCCCCAGCCTAGGTGTTCACATATATTCAATGTTACTTGTGCCAGATGAATGAAATTGATATTTTTAGAACCTTTGGCCTGTCTGATTTTCTCTTGAAGAGAATTATATTCAGATTTGGAATCTTACTGAGACAGACTGTCAGTGCCATTAAGTAGACTAGGCTAGGAAATAAACTCTACAGTAGCTTTAGCCTTCCTTTAGCTAGGGAGGTTAAATTTACTCTGAGGCTGGATGTAATAACAGTCTCTTTCAACAGTCTCATTGTGCTATACCTACTCTCTCTTCCTATAATTCAATGAATTAGGGAGGAAATCACTTTCTAAGGTCATTTGTTTTTGGACTTAAAAATGTTTCAGCTTCTTTTGTCTAGGTAGCAGCTGCTTATCTCCATCAAAGTCAGCTTCCTTACTCTTTACAAGGAAGAGAATTTAGGAAAGAAATTGGAGGGAGGAAAACTGGCTTACAGATGCCAGCAAATCCTATCCCATCAACTCCTTTTCTATTTTAAATTATCATTCAGAAGAATGAAAGGGTGATCGAGTTCAAACGTACAGAACTGTTGCAATTGTATTTAGATGATCTTACATATTAGGGCATTTCATTAAACTGTTGAAACCAAGTTGCTCATAATATATAAACTAAGCGTAGGCTTCATCCTGGTTCATACAACATACAGACTCCTCACACATGTTGCTTCATTTGGGCTAAACGTGTTGCATGAAACTGATACCGGCTGTTTCGATACACCATAGTTAAACGAGTTATAGTTTGGCATAACATGTGGATTCATGCATCACACTAAACCATATGTTAAACATAGTTTCTTGACCATGCTGGAGAGGCTCAGTCACGTAACAAGCCAAAATGAAATGAAAAGAACAATCCGCATATGAACCAGCATAAACCCTGGTGCTCTTATATCTGTACTGTAAATATGTCTCTTTCTTTAGAGAGAAAACCCAACCAGAACTTTTCCTGAATTAAAAAGCAACTTCCTGGAAAATATGGGAAACCTGAAGATCCGCTTGGCTTACAGTGACTGGAGAGTAAGTCTCTGACATTCCTGGAAGCTTGTTCCTCCTCCTCCTTGGATGCTCCTGATTTTCTTTCCTGAACCCTCACCCCTCTTCTGTGATCCTCTCGTTTTCTTATCAAGCCCTTAGACTGCCTTATTCTGATTTCCATTATGCATAGGAGGTCAAGTCTAGTCCTACCAGGAAGTCTCTGCCTTTCAACCTTCCTCTCTCCTTACATAAGAAACACCTGCATCTTCCTTCTTCAACAGCCCTCTTTAGGAGATAGTGGCTTTAATTAAATATCATTAACCTTCATTCAGTAATGATATCTGGTCTGTTTGCAGGAGCTGGAAACCTGGATGCACAAGTGGCTGATCTTCCAAATGGCCCAGAATACCAAAGAAAAAGGTATGCGTGCTAGACTTGCAGGAAACAAACAACTTTTAAGCATGGCCTCAGCATGACATTCTTGGAAGCAAAGGATGAATCCATTCAACTCAGAGCAGACCAAAGTGTCATATTCTACCAGTGTTTACCATCCTAAAGAGGTGTGGGAAATAAGTAGGAACAGCAACAATATATTAGACGGCGGTTCCAAGTGTCGTGATGATATCAAGCTTTCTGAGGAAAGTTAAATATTGAGATATATGCAAAAGGGTCAGGATAGAAAAAGGTTGGTCTCCCCCTTGTCCCATTCTTCGTAGCTTTTCTTATTTCATAGTTTAGCATCAGTACTGTACAGTACAGGTATTTCTTGATTTACAACCATTTGTTTAGTGACCACTTGAAGTTACAATAGCACTGAGGAAAGTGACTTATGGTCGTTTTTCACCGTTACAAGCATTGCAACATCCTCATGGTCACATGATCAAAATTTGGGCTTGGCAACTAGCCTGCATTTATGACAATTGCACTGTCCTGGGGTCGGGTCAATAGGAAAAGCCAGATTCACTTAATGATATGATTCACTTAACAACTCCAGTGATTCACTTAACTGTGGCAAAAAAAAGCCCTAAAATGAGGCCCAAATTCACTTAACAAATGCCTTGTTTAGGAACAGAAACTTTGAGCTCAGCTATGGTGGTAAGTTGAGGACTACCCATACAGAGCATTATAGTAATGAAGAAAGCCAATTGAAGGAAGACGCCTTTGGTTTAATTGCATCCAACCAGAAATACTGAGTGATGAGATCAAGGAAATGCACAGCATGGATACATCAGGGCACACTAATGTACACGTACGAAGCAAGATTCACTTTGCAACAGTTTGACTAATTTAACCACTACAGTGGTTCATTTAACAACTGTGGCAAGAAAGGTTGTAAAATGGGGCACACTCACTTAACGACATACATTTTGGCCTCAGTTGTGGTCATAAGTCGAGGACTTCCTGTTAGCTTATTGAGCCTGGTGGTTGATGAGCTTTTCATGCTGTAGAACTCAGAACTTAGATGGAAAGAGAAGAGAAAGCACTGGAAGTCACAAAGTAGAAGAATGTGCTCTTGTGTTTTACACACACACACACACACACAGCAATAAGTGATTCATTTAATACCTCAGTTACAAGCGAAAAGTTGCATCTGTGAGGAAGGAAGACCTAAGGTGCAAATTAAGAGCCTCTTCAATATAATTCAAAACCCTTGGGAACATCTTAGGCATTTCAGTAATGAAAATGATTCAATAATGCTTCAGTAAGTTCGGTAACTTTATGTAACAAACTTGAGCACCAATCTTGTATTTAAGAATTCTTCCTTCTGTGGTTTCTGCAGTTTTTGAAATCAAACCCAGTGGCTGAGATTTTCATATCAATTAGCCGCCCAGCAGCCATCAGCCACTGCCCCCATTAGTAGAATTTATATTAATACCACCTCCATTAAGCTACTAATTAGCGTTTGCTCTCATTAGGCTAAATGGTTTCCCTGGGAGCCATCCCAATGAAATAGCTGTCCTAATTAAAGTGGCATATTGTTACAAAAAGCATTATTTCCTTACCCTTCCCTTTCCTTTGGTGTAGCTGCAATGGAACAACCTGTTTTGATGATTAAGAAGCAGTCGACACAGTCAGCCAAGCCATATGTTAAAACTTTGCTTGGAGCTTCGAGGCTGCTTACGTGTGATGTGATGGCTATACCATAGACTTGGTCGCTCCCCTTCCCTTGTGATGTGTATTGTGGGTGCAAAAGCCTCACCATCCTGGGACAACCTCTATTGACTGCTTCTCCCTGAGAGACTGGCTTTCTGGAGTGTAGTTGTGCCCCATTCCGAGAAACACCTCATTTCTGAATTATGCACAATATATAAATTTGTCATAGTTAATGACATCAGCATTGGAGAACTGCATCTCTTCAGACATAGTTAAAGTACAACTCCCACCACTCCTCATAAATTTTTTTTAAATTTATATCCAGAGTTAAAGTAGAAACTCCAAAAGAAAAAAAAAGGACAAAGCAAAATGATATACAAGACAAAAAATGGGCATAAGACAACAAAACGCACACATGTTGTCCTCCCTAGCTGAATACTGATAAGTATATTTTAACAATAGACCCCTTCCCTTGCAAAACGTGTCCAACAAAACAGTTTATGAACTTCTACAACTCTATTTACCCAACCAATTTGAATTAACATCTATTTAAAAATAGATGTTAAAAAAAGAACAGTCAACAGGTAAACCCAACAGCAAAGCTAAACTTCAACGCCCTCTGTTAATAGTCTATTATTGTAATTAACTCACAGAAAGTCCATAATGGACATCTAATCGATCACACACCACTGCAGTCATTAACTCTGATCTGTCCAGGATCAAATATCCTAGATGGTTGATAACTCCAACCATTCCTGGCCGTTCTTTTTTAAAAAGAGAATGGATAGCCATTTGTCTGAAATAGTATAAGGCCGTGATGGCGAACCTATGGCACGGGTGCTACAGGTGGTACGCAGAGCCATCTTGCTGGGCACGCAAGCTGTTGACCAACTTACCTCCAGCTGAGCATGCACATGCAATTGCACATACACGCATGTGCAATTGCAGAGACCCAGCTGGTCTTCAGGCCTCCGCTGTGCATGCGCACAATTGCAGCAGGAAATCCAGCTGGTCTTTGGAGCTCTCCTGCGCATGCACACATGATTGCTCATGTGTGCATGAATGCCTGCGTGCAGCATTCATGCATTGCATGTGCAAAAGCTGCATGCATGCACAGATGGTGTGTTTGCACGTGCAGCACAGGTGGAGCAGCCGCACACAAGTGCATATGGAATGCGCAAAGTGCGTACATTTTGGCACTCAGTAAGTAAAACCATCACTGGAATAGGGTTTCCTGCTTGAGTTGGAGGGTTGGACTAGAAGACCTCCAAGGTCCTTTCCGACTCTGTTATTCTGTTATTGTCCTTGCTGGGTGAGGCTGAGGGGAATTGGCACCACAGCCTGCACCAAAAGCCATACACTCGGTATCATTGCATGCGCTTTTCTGAAGGCAAGGGATGCAATTATCATGATTTACAAGTGCTTTAAAAGAACAGAGAATACTGGCTGCCAGCTCTAAATATTAAAAATGTCCTTGGTTCACCTTTTTTTTTTTAAAGGGAAAACCAAGTGCCAGAAGGAAGAGTGTGTTAAGGGTGTCCATCCAGGAAGATTCTGTGCCCTTTGTGATGAAAAGGGGAATTATCTGCCTCAGCAGTGCCATTCCAGCACTGGCTATTGCTGGTGTGTCTACAAAAATGGCACAATAGTTGAGGGCTCTAAAACCTTTGGACGTCCAGACTGTGCTGGTAAAGAGCTTCTTTCTGTTATCAAGGGGGAGAGTTACTGACATGACGGTTATAGTTATGAATATTAAATTGGTTGGCAGTCCATCTTGCAGGTCTGAAGTGACGCTGAGTTGCTTACTGCATGATACAAATATCCAGACAATTATAAATATAAAAACAGATTAAAATGACAACAAATACTAAAAATCCCTAAGTTTGGAGTGGAGAAGTGGGAGCACCTTCTCTGTGAATGCACCAACCATCTCCAGCCAACAGCTTCTCCTTCAGGATCCCATAAGCAAGTTTTAAGGTGTTTTCTGAAGGCTAAAAAAGGGAAGGCCAATCTCACCTTCTGTGCAAGATATTCCAAAGAACGGGGCCACAGCAGAAAAGGCCCTTCTCCTGGGTCCCACCAGTCGAAATTCCTTGGCTGATGGGATCTGCAGTAGGCCCCTTTGCAGCACCAATGGGACAGGCCAATCCCATTGGGAAAAGGTGGTTTCACAGATACCCTGGACTCATGCTTTAGAGGGCTTTAAAGGTAATAACCAACCCCTTGAATTGCACCTGGAAGCAGATTGGCCTCCAGCAGCTGAGGCAGGGAGGTTGCTATGCAACAGGGAGGCTGGTACAGCAGCAACAATCCCATTTGATTCTGTGAGCCTAGCCTCAGAAACAGGGACTCCCATCTGGAAACGTAGGGGGCATGGTCCCTGAAAGCCAAAAGACTTTAAAATGACAACTGCCACTCCCCACCCCCTGCTCTGTGGTCTTGACACCCCCCCCCCCTTTCAGGCACATCTCTGAGAACACTTCCCCCCTCTGTAGTTAGCCAGATCTTGGTAATCCATGCCAGACCGACTTGCCCCTCCCTAATAAGATCTCAAATAAGGGGTGTTTGTGTGTGAGTGAGCTTATTATTAACTGCTTGGCATTCATCATTGCAACCAAAACCCTGGGTTTCCAAGAGACTAGTGAGTAGGGTATAGGAGAGAGTTCAAAGGGATGGAACACACACTGGTCTTAAGCACAGGTGATATCTTTCTGTTCTTTAGCTCCCAACTATATACCTCATGCCTATCACCACTTAAATGAATTGCCTCACACTGTGACCTCCAGACCAGAGGTGAAATTCAGCCGGTTCCCACTGGTTCTATAGAACCTGTTATTAGAAGAAATCTCTTTTTGCTTTTTCCCCCACTTTGCAGGGTTAATCCGGTAAATATTAACTTTACAGGGTTAATCCTGTAAATAAAGCAATTATTTCTATCCTAATCTTTATTGCCTTGCTCACAGAAACTGCCTCTCCCCTTATTACATTGTAACTTTGGTGAAGTTTAATTACCAATTGCTTGGTAATGTTTAATCCTGTGGCCACGCCCACAGTAGTAAAAAAAATTGAATTTCACCACTGCTCCAGACAATCCTTTTCCCCTCAGCTCTGGCATCCCTCTCCTCTGAGGCAGAGGTCCTGCTCTTCCTTCAGCCTTCCTTCAATAATATATACATAAAATTAGTGGGATATTTGGGCTTGTTTTTATCAAACTGATGCATCAGTGTCTGGTTCGATGGAAGTTCTTTGCAATTTCTAGTGAGTTTTCAACTGGTTGTCAGAAAATTTTGATCTAATTTTGCTGTGTGTGTGTTTTACTCTTGAAAAAAGTTGCTCACAAATTTACACAATGTCAAAAAGCAACGGCATCAATAAAGTGTGATTGTGAAATGAAGGATATTTTTTTTCTGGAAGATAGGACTTGTAAAAGTCTAGTAAAGAGACAGGATCATGTTTTTCTTTGAGTGGAATGTCTGACTGCAACTCTATACATTCCATTTGAAAATTCACAGGTAACGTATTTATGTTGACTGAAAATGGAGTTGCAAATATAGCAAAAATATTGATATTCTGAAAATTTTGAAACCTGTTATGAAATTCCTTTATCAAAACAGAAAGCATATTTTTCACTGTTCACAAAACTAGTTAGTGACTATATCAAAACGCACAAAATTATTTACCATAATGTGAGGTACCATAATTTAAGTTTTAAGTGTCATTTCAAATGCTGAAGCATAGCATAGATAAGTTGATTTTCACCTTGAATATGTATTTTTGTATTTGTTATCAATACCCCTAATAAAAATGGAAAGTTGAGTCATATCTGTAGCATTAGTACTTCATCTACTTCCATAGCATAAAATCTGAAATTAATAACTTTATTCTCCAAATTTCTTTCAATAGAGAAAGATAGAATTTTCTATTTTTTTTTCCAGTTTGCCTGGCTATAGTGCAGTGAGACAAACTGATTTTGGAAAAATCCATTTTTTAAAAATTAGGATAAATTATTTCTGCCATACTTTCCATAAATGGCTTAATAAACTCACCATTAGTAAATGGTTTTGATTTTTTTGAAATCACATTTGTTTAAAAAATGGTTGAGATGACATACTTTTTTCAGTTCTGCAATTTTGTTTTTACAAAACATCCCTTGATATGCACTGAATTTGGCAGCATATTTTACATATGTCTTTCCAAATTGTAATCTTTAAAACTGACATGATTCCATGCAAATTAAGCATAATACATTATTATTTGTTTTGACAAAAATGTATTCAGCATTCCATTTTTTGTTGAAACTCTTAATCCACAATTTTTATTTTTTAGGGTTTGGGTTTTTTTTGACAGGATATTGAAAGCTGTGCTTGCGTTAAAAAAAAAAACCCATTAATTTTTCTAGTATTAGTGGTGCATATGTTATTATATCAATGTCATGAGCAAAGAACTATTTAATTAATTTTTTCACCCACTCTATCACAGTTCATAAAAAGCTATTTTAACTTATTAAATTATTTTATGAATAGCAAACCCAAATGCAATAATTAAATCAGAAAACTTACATGTCTGCTTCTAAACAAAAAATGTAGACTTTTTTTTTGCTGGATAAACGCTTGTCTTCACAGGCGCATACACACACATTATATTATCACATACAGTACATGTAATTTGTTTCCATTGCATTTTACTTGCCAAGCTGCACAAGCACATGTAATGTCTGACACACGTGGGTTACTATTCAGTTATGTGTGGTGGGCACGGGAGGCAAAGTTGACATGGTTACACTACACAGTGTTTGATTGTTGTCTACGTAGTCCATACTTGAGTACTGTACAATTGTGTGATGAAAAATATAGTTAAAAATCACGTAATGTAAAAAAATTTATGATCTTGGGAGCACATTACTAGCTGTTCAGGGTCATATGTGTGCCACAGATTGGACGCACCTGATCTTGAACATATTAGCAATGTTCCAATATTTGAGGGGCCATCACAGAGGGGAGGCAACCAACCTATTTTCCAAAGCACCTGAAGCCCAGACAAGGAATAATAGATGGAAACTGATCAAGGAGAGCTTTAACCTAGGAAATAAGGAGAAATAAGGAGAAATTTTCTGACAGTGAGAACAATCAACCAATGGAACAGCTTGACTTCAGAAGTTGTGGGAGCTTCATCACTAGAAGCTTTCAAGAAGAGACTGGACTGCCATCTGTCAGGCTTTCCTGCTTGGGTGGGGGGTTGGATTAGATGACCTACAAGGTCCCTTCCAACTCTGTTATTCTGTTAGACCCAAGGGAGGGGTTGTTGGTTAATAGACAAGCTAAACTATGATTATAGGTACCGGGAAAAGCTGGTTTTTGTGCTCTAATAGAAGATCAGGGGGATTTGCTTCAAGAGGATCAGGGGGCTTTTTGTAAAATCAAGACAGTTTCATCCCAGGTTTAAACAATGTGTCAGTTGCACAATTCCTGGAAAAGAAATAGCTGAAGATTCTGAAATACACACAATAAAGGAATGTTGGTAAAGATGAGAACATCTGCAGAAGTAGGGATTTGATTAGGAAAAATCAACTACATTTGTCAATGACTAGACACCCTTTATTGGGTTTTTTTTTTGCTGAAAATGGGAAAAATGTCATTTGGGATTTATGGGATTAGAAAAAAAATAGAATATGGAAAGAAAGAATTGATATAACTAGAGAGATGGAGGATAACATATAAATGCATTTATAACAGCTGTAAAGATCAGAAGCCACTTTATCTTTTTTTTCTTTTCTGTTTTTTTTTGTTATTTTATTTTTTTTCTTTAAATTTGTATTGTTTTTTTTAGTTTGTAAAACATTTCATATACAGTGGGGCAAAAAAGTATTTAGTCAGCCACCAATTGTGCAAGTTCTCCCACTTAAAAAGATGAGAGAGGCC
>JAEANM010011749.1:0-15124 GCA_017656035.1 Myanophis thanlyinensis | reverse complement strand
TAGATCTATGACTGAGAATTAAACATATAAATAGGGCCAGGCTCCACCCCCTGACCCCAGTTCTACGAAGGAATCGATTAATGAAAAAAAAAACAAAATCTTTATTGCAACTGTATTTAGAACATGTCAGAACAAACATGGAAGGTAACTCAAACTTTATTTCAATATCAACAACGTCTGAACCAGGCAAATGAAAAACATTCGATCCACTCTAGCAGGACCAGGACAACAAGATACATGGGAGGGCTGGATTATCTCTCTACACAATGAGAAGGAGCGTATCAGATAAGTCCAATGCCCCTTCTCCGTTGAATGTAGAGAGATAATCCATAGATAAATGGGATATACCCAAGCTAACTGATCTCTGGGAGGGTAATGGACTGGTCCCGTTCAGACGAAACCGCCTGGACCTTCTGGAGAACATTCTGGCCAAACAATCCGGTTGCAGATGCAAATGTGTCGATACGATAATGTCTGATAAAAGGTGAAGGCGAGGCCCATGTATCTGCCCTGCAGACTTCTTCGACTGATGTATTCGAGGACCATGCTGCCGAGGTTGCCGCACTCCATGTGGAATGAGCGGTAATTCCTCCCGGGGCCTGAAGGCCTGTTGCTGAATAAGCAAATGATATGGAAGCTCGAATCCAGCGCCCAATTACAGTTGAAGATACTTTTTTGCCTAGAGTATCATTTCTAAACGATACAAACATTGCCTCCATCTTCCTGAAATGCTTCGTCCTTTCTAGGTATACCTTCAGTGACCTCCGAACATCTAGGCGGTACCAACAGCATCCGTCCTCATCTGTGACAGAAGGGTGAAAGTCTGGCAGCACTATTTCCTGAGATCTATGGAATGCAGAGTTTACCTTGGGGATAAACCCTGGTTCCAGCCGTAGCACTACCCTGTCCACATGAAACACACAAAGGTCCTACCTGATGGAAAGTGCAGCAAGCTCTGAAATCCTTCGAGCTGAAGTTATCGCGATAAGGAATGCAGTTTTCAAGGTGAGTAGACGTAATGATGAGGATTGCAGCTGTTCAAAAGGAGTCATTGTTAGTCCCTGAAGTACCATAGGTAAGTCCCATGTAGGGAAGTGATGGATTACTGGTGGCCTGATGTTTGTTGCGCCTCTCAAGAATCTCTGCACCGTTGCATGCTTAGAGATTGCCATTCCAGTGCCACAGTCTATAATTGTAGCAATTGCCGCTACCTGTCGCCGTAGCATATTAGGACGAAGTCCTCTATCAAGGCCTTCTTGCAGGAAGTCTAGGAGGTGTGCGAGAGAGAGGTTGAGCACATCACAGCCATTCTGACGACACCACTCTACTAGAGCCTGCCATGTCGCTTCATAAATCCTCGTCGTTGATGGGCAACGAGAAGTTTGAATCATCGCGATTACACTTGAGGAAAGCTGGTCAGCGGTCAGCAGTCTGCATTCAATAACCACGCGGCTAGATGTATCCATGATGGATCTGGATGGTATATGCCGTTCTGTGATAGCGTGGTCTCCTGGATGGGAAGAATCCACGGATCCCGTACTGACAGGCTGTGGAGTTCCGCGAACCATGGGCGACGTGGCCAGTGCGGGGCCAGAAGTACTAGCTGGGCCTGCTCCAGCCTCGCCTTGCATAACACCCTTGGAATTAGCGCAATTGGTGGGAATGCGTATAGTAGCCCTTTGGGCCATGGGGCTCTAAGTGCATCCGTCTCCTCTGCTGTGTGTGATTTGTAGTGGGTGAAAAATCACGGGAGCTTCGCGTTGTTCGGAGTTGTGAAGAGGTCCACCAGACAGGGTCCGAGATTCCTCTGTATTTGGTTGAATAAAGTGGTGTCTAACTCCCACTCAGAGGGATCCAGAGGTGTCCTGCTTAGCTGGTCCGCCCTTGTGTTCAACTCCCCTGAAATGTGCTCCGCTTTGATCGAGAGAAGATGAATCTCCGCCCAGTTGAAGAGGAGTTCGGAGAGATTCTTTCTTTCATGAGATTCTTTGACTTTGTGCCCCCCTGGCGATTGACATGGGCTTTTGCTGACATATTGTTGGTCAGTACTAGTACGTGTTTGCGTGATAAGTGAGAATGGAATTTGGCAAGGACTAGGCGGATCGCCCTGAGTTCCAGACAATTGATGCTGAGCTTTCGCTCCAATCGGTTCCACTGTCCTTGTGCGACCTGTCGCTGAAGGTGGGCTCCCTACCCCCGAAGACTGGCATCGGTGGTCACCACTACCCATTCTGAGTCATAAAAGGTAGTGCCTTCATTGACATTGGGGAGTAGCCACCACTGGAGGGATTGAGTGACTCTTGCCGGAACGCGAACTCTTAGTTGGGAGTGGCTTGTCTTTTTTCGCTGAAAAGGTAGAAGAAACCATTGCAATTTCCTCAAGTGATATCTCACCCATGGGATGATGCCTATCGTGGAGACCAGTTTTCCTAGTAGTTTGGATAATTGAGCCAGGGATGGTTTCTGCTGAGCACATATTTTGTGCACCAGGTGTTTGACACTCTGCTTCCGTTCCAAAGATAGGAACACTTTTCCCCTCACGGTGTCGATGACTGCACCTAAGTGTTGCAGGCGAGTAGTGGGCTGCAGATGACTCTTCTGCATGTTTATGGAGAAACAGTGGGCTTGCAATGTCTGGAGTGTCGTTTGCAGGTCTTGTTGTGCTGCTGATAGCGATGACGATTGGATTAGTATGTTGTCTAGATATGCATGGACGTGGATTGGCACTTGGCGTAATTTTGCCGCTATGACGGCCATCAGCTTTGTGAACGTCCTGGGGGCGGACGAGAGGCCAAATGGGAGCGCTCTGTATTGGAAATGATTGCCGTTGTACGCGAATCTGAGGTATCTTCGTGGACCGGTACGTGCAAGTACGCCTCCGTTAAGTCGATAGATGTTAGGAAGTTGTTGTGATGTAGAAGTGAAGCTATACTCCTGAGATTGTGCATTCTGAACTTGTACATGTTCGTTGAGGCATTTTAAGTCTAATATGGCTCTCCATCCTCCTGATGATTTTGGAATCACAAAGAGAATGGAGTAGAAGCCTTGACCCTGGAACTCTACCGGAACTGGACAAATGGCTTGTATTGTCAAAAGATGGTTGATTGCCTCCTGCATCAGGTCTTGCTGATTTGGGTTGTTGGAGACTGGGCACTGGCAAAACCTGCTCGGAGGTTCTGACAGGAATTCCAGTGTCAGACCGTATGTGATCGTCTGCCTCACCCAGACGTCGGCTGTACTTTGCTCTCACTGAGCCGCGAAAAAGGTGAGGCGGCCACCAATGGGAAGGCTCTGCGAGAAGTCACTTAGTGCGGCGGTACGGACGACCCCTCCTGTTGACTGGGGGCCGCCGGGAATACTGTTGTGTGTAGTTGCCCCGATATGATCTGGTTTGTTGGGGTTGTTGACCGTCCTGACGAAATGGCTGTTGGCGGTAACTTTGGTTGAAATATTTGCCTGTATTCCGAAATGGCTATCTCCTGTAGTAAGGCTTCTTACGATCAGCTGGCTTAGCGTTAGATCTAATTTTTTTCTTACCCTCTTTGGTTTCCATGATTACAGGTTTGAGCGCATCTCCGAACAGCCACTGGCCAGTGAAGGGAGCCGATGCCAGCTTCCACTTCTGCTTCAAGTCGGCATGCCACGACTTGAGCCATACTACCCTGCGGCTAACAACGGAGAGTCCCATAGACCGTGCCGTGAATTTTGCGGCCTGCAGTGTGGCATCTGCCGAGTATTCTACAGCTGCGAGAATCTTATTCAGATCTTGATGGACTCTCGTGTTCTCTGGTTCAATTCTGGCTTGTAGGTGTCTTAGCCAGAGTAGGGTGGCTCTATTAAAGAAAGAGGCAGAGGATGCGGTTTTAACCGCCCATGCCACAGCTTGGTGGTTCCTACGTAGTAGTTGCTCCAAGCGCTTGTCCTCTCCCTTTAAAATGTCATTGGAATCTGTGATCAATAATGTCGAGGATGCCATTTCCATTATTGGTTCGTCCACCTTTGGTGGTTCCAGTGAGGTCGTGAAGGCCTCCTCTAAGTTGTAAAGCAGCTTCTCTGAGTTCATTGGTGGGCGTCCTGCACCAGGGGTTTCCCACTGCTTGGAAACTAAATCGGAGAATAGAGAAGGTGCTGGAATTTCTTCCGCTTTGGTGGACTGCGTTGTGGACAGTAGCTGTGCCACGTCTCCTTCAGGTGTTGATTGGCTGTCCAACGCCGGGGTGGCCTTCTGCTGGAGTTGCGTCACCGCTTTTGCCTTGCTCAAGAGAACCTTGAACAAGGATGCTCTAAATAGGCCTGCCATAGTAGGGGCCTCTGGAAGGTCAGCCTCGTCGGCTGAAAGGACCCTGTCGTCTTCGGCTGTGTGGATAGAGGATGCCTCCGAAGGAGTGGGAGAGTGAGGGCATACATAATCTCGATCATCCAGGGATGAGACCGATGTAGAAGCAGTAGATGTTGAAGGGCGGCTATCCTGGTGAAGAATCTGGGCAGGTAACTGAGCGGTTCCAATTGCTGCCGCTATGAGATTCTTCATTTGGGACTGCAGATTTTGTTGTAACACCTCCAGTGTCAACTGCCCTTCCTTTGTCGTAGATGGTGGCTGGGTATTTATAATGGGAGTCATTGCCAGTGCTGAGGCGGTCTCTCCCTCATGCTGGCCTGTCGGAGATAATGTCAGATCGGATGACTGCAGTGGTTCTGTTGTATTACATTGAGTGGGGGACAAATTTGCAGTATCCAAATTCGGTCTCTGGATGGTTCTAGGGACCTTGCTTGACTGCATTTGGTTGTCTTGTGTATTTTTATTTGCTGGTTCTGATGTCTTTTTGTTCTTGATATCCCCCCTGGCTATCTTGGGATTAGAGTGAGATGCAGAAGTATGTTTTCTTTTTGAAGTGCATTTCTTGTGCTCCTCAGGTTGAGGTGACATCTCCCTGGTGTGTTTAGTGCTTGGTTGATCCATGTTGCTAATAATAAATAAACAAACAGGATTAAGTCACTCTTTATGACAGAAAGGATAATCGGTGTTTAGCTGTGCTTAACTGAGGGCACCTGTTTCAATTTTTAATTATTGTAGTAACATGGTGGTGAGGTGTAGACTGCATACATGTGCATACATTCACCTCCCTACGTATCGTGTCACCCTTCGCTGAGCGAGATATTGCCCTGCCATGCTTCCAAAATGATCCTTATTTACAAAAGGAAGAAAAGGGAAGGTGAGGGTGTTGCCCAGGTCTCTTAGCTGCAATAGACATTTTGGCAGTCTTCAAGAAAGCTGTCAAACAGCAAGTTCAAACGGTTTGATTGCTTCGCTGGCGCTTCGGAGCGCAGCGTGACGTCAGCTGGCATTGTGGGGCAGCTTTCAGTGCCCGGCAGCAATCATAGTTCATAAGGCGTGCTGCGCGCGCAGCCGAAGCTGTCAGGCATAAAGTTTTCGTCCCGTGATGCCTTCGTGTCTTTCTCCTGTCAGGAATCCCTAACCTGACAGGGACGACTGGCTCCAGTTCGTTTAAAAAGGCCCTGGCGCGGCAAGCCCTAACGGGCTAACAACAAACAATCTGAAGAAAAATGGCAAGAGAAGATTGTAACATAGCCGGCCGACTGCCTCGGTTCGGCAGCTGGCACTGCGCCTCACGCTCCCGCACTTCGGTAAGAACGCTGGGGGCTGGGGACGGGAGATCATCCCCCCAAGCCTTTGGAGCCAAACTATCCTTTAAAGATTGCTGCTTTTTTTCTCCCTCATTGCCAGCTCGGCGGAGCTTATGTGGCCAGCTGACATTCCACCCCTCTAGCTTTTTTTCTCCTTTACACATCTTTAAAGGGATATATTGTGAGGGGGGTTGTGTTGTTCTCGATTTACATTACTTACATCATTTAGAATAGATTGAAAAGGATAAATGTATATTTCTGACTCCTGTCAAAACCTTTCAATCACTAATCGTCAGTCTGATCTAGATGATGACTGAGAAGAACTGGGGTCAGGGGGTGGAGCCTGGCCCTATTTATATGTTTAGTTCTCAGTCATAGATCTAGGAAAGACAAGACATAACCTATAATCTATGGATTATCTCTCTACATTCGACGGAGAAGGGGATGTAAAAGAACCAAATTGCCCATTATTTAAAGCCAATCTTTTCTGAGAATCAGGTGATGGAAATATCTTCTCTTCTTTATCATCCTACTTCTGGATTTAGCCTCTACCTGCAAAATATATCTCTCAATTTTCCAACTATTTATTCTGTAACCTGCAGAGAATATAAATGTTGGAATAACATCATAGAGTACCCATCGACACAGCTACCCTAGGAACTGCAATTAAATGTGAATGATGTTCTATGAGCATCCTGTTCTATCTAACCTTTGTCTCAATATTGTGGGATTTAGCTCCTTGCTTTCCTGTATATGGCCCAGGATTAACAATGATATTTGTTCATCCATGAACAGTAGTGATGTCCCTATCTGGTACAAAATGAAAGAACTTAATACAGTCCTTCCTTTAGAATCATAGAGTTTGGAGTTTATTCAGACTTGAATTTAACTTCTGCTAACTGCAAAAATCTAAATTAAAATGACATCAAGAAATAATTAATCAACTATTACAACAAAGTCTACCCAATGTTTTCTACAAGATATCTAGTTTAGGGCGTTACTTCTTGTATTTTTCTTGAGGATAACTAATCATAGGTTCTACTTTTAATATTAAGAATCTCAGCAAATTAAAACAGCATATAATCCTAAAAAAAGACTGGTATGTAAATCCATTCTCCTGTTCCATGTAGGGAGCAGCTACACAGAGTTGCGTTGACAGATAGCCATTCCACCTCTGCCTCTGCCTCTGCCTCAAAAAGTGCCAATGAAAAGATCTTCAGCTCCTCAGGCAATTTAATCCCTTATCAGAGCTTTATCATTATCCAGTTTCTCCTTATCTATAGCTACAATCTGCTTCCCTGAAATGCTCATGCCTTGGCTGTAGCCTTGTCCTCTACACAAACAGAACAAGTTAGTTTCTAGTTTGTATGCCATCCTTCACATATTTGAAGTTGTTATCATGTCTATCCTTAATCTTCTGTTCTGCAGGCTAAAATGATATCCAGTTCTTCAAGCATCCTCTTACGACTTAGGCATTTGGTGTTCCGACATTAATTTAAGATGACTTTTAAGAATTTTGTAACACATACTTGGTCATTTGTTTTAAGTTTGAAAGCTTTCTGGTATAAACTATTACATCATTGTTTATTTTATCTAGCTGCTTTCAAAATAGTTCAGTTTGGAGGTACTTTCATAATTTGCTTCTGGACATCTTAGAGAACTTCAACAAGATTTTCTCTAGTACTCTAGTAGAGAAGATGAAGTAAAACTCCCTATGGGAATGAGTTTCTTAACAAAACAGTTGATTTAAATTTTCGCTAAGGTCTGTGGTGTGGCTGGTAGATCTTTGGATCCCCTCCTGCCTTGGTGTAATCTACTGTACATTATGCAGATGCTTTCCTTCTTGTGATTTGTTTGCATTTTGCAGATCCAGTCTGTAGAGTATCGCGCATGCGCACTCCGTTTCAGCAGTCCGAACTACAGGAGAAATCCTATTGGCTGACGCATCAGCCAATGGGATTTTAGGGATTTTGAAGCCGCGGCAAATATAAAAAGCCGCGGCTTGCCTTGCTCTTCCTCTTTTACTTCGGGATCTTCGATCTAATAGAATCTACTTTAACTCCAGCAGCCGGACAGATCCGCGTGGTCTATCCGTGCCGGAATAAAGTAGTTTAACCCGACCCCTGTCTCCGTGTCGTTCTTGTCGGGTCTGGTCGATCGGGAACAGAACACAGTCCTGGATTTTCCTCTTCAGATTTAGATGGCATAATCTGGTACATTCTTTCTCCCATCCAATGCACCAGTCATAAGACTGCATGCTGAGTTCTATTTCTCTACTCCTTTACTTAAAATAAATGGCTTTGTTTAAAAATGGTGATTATGCTGCTGAGCCATTCAGTATTGGGCTTGCATCTTTCTTTAAGGATTTTCCTTTAGCAGCTTTTGATCTATGGAGGTCACTGCTGTATCAAAGAAGGGAGAAGGAGTGTTTAGAGATTTCTAAAATGTCTCCCTTTTCATGATAGATCAAGCGGTATCTGAAAGGCACAAATGCCCTACTGCCTTTCAGATGGGTAAAATATATTCCTTTTCAATATGGACTTCATCTACGCCCACAGGTCCGGCCTTAACACCCCATGTTTAGCTGGTATTGTGAAGTTCTTGTACTCTTTTCTATCATCATGTGCAGTATCAGTTTAATATTACAGGTGTTCCTTTGTGGGTAAGTGCACAAGAATGAACTTAACAAATCTAATAAGTTTTTTCCATCTCTAACTACCACAATGCACTTCTATTTGGATTGCAGTGGAGAAATAAAGTTGCACTCTTGATAGACACCATTTGCCATCAGCCTTTACAGTGTTAAATAGACTGCCAAGTCTCTGGTGTGGAGAAGCAGTCAAAAGATTTGTTGCACACATGGGAAATACTCATTCCCTGATGTGTGCACTGCAGTTCTTTTCTTAATGGAGTTCAGTTTGCTTTTGTTTTATTGGATTCAATTTCAGACTAAGCAAGCTGTCTTGAGGTGTACATGGAAGGAAATCAAGATGGTAATTTAAGAGGTATTTAAAATGGGAATTAATTAGAAGAGTAAAACATGAATCCCCTGCTTCTGTCTTGGGCACACCATAACCTTGCTACAGATGCTGGGAAAGTCAGTTTGGTTTTAAAAACTTCCTTTATTTTGAATAGAAAAACTTCCAAAGGTTAATAAGGCCTTAAATGTGTCATTCATCAAATAAATGATCATACTCTCAACTAAAAACAGCTGACAATGCAAGGTGATTCAAAACTGACTCTTGGAAAACGGTTCTAATTATTTAACTCATTTTTAAACACAGCTTTGGTTCAGATGAAACCCCATGTTTGCCATCTCTTGAATTTATTAATTTCTATACCTAAGAAACAGCAGATCTTTCTTTTCTTGGTCAAAGATACAGTTCCTTGTTTTGACCAAAGCTTCCTAATTTATATTTCATAAGCTAAAAACAGTCAGTCCAACTTGCCTGATAACAGTCTGGCAGAATCTAGATTTGAGATTCTCAATTTAGGAGAATTGCAGAGAAAGGGAAATGGATGGTTGCACATATTATATATGAAAATTTGTAATGTAATCTGGGTTATTTTTAAAACTGAGGCCAGCTAGATACATTTCTGAATATGTTAGATTTTTATTTTTAGATAAAAATTATAACATTGAAGTAATAACAGCTAAAATTTTAACTATGGCTATAAAAATTTATTAATTTTAGTAATACATTCATAATTTTGAGATTTTACAACTTTTCATATTATAGTTTAATTTGCCAAACTGTTTCATCCTCAGCTAAACTTTTTGACTGTATGTTTATTTGGCTATGTGTATCTTTAGGGAATAATAAATATTGCATACATACACATTTGTAATAAACTATGTTATCTTGCTTTCAGCTATTGGAAGTTATTGCACAGCTCTCTTGGCAGAAAGAAAAAGAATTAATAGGACCGTGCAATGCTTCCAACCCAGTTCCAAAAAGAAGTTTTGGAACATATGGGGATGCAATGTTTCCTAAGTCTGCTTCTACTTAAAATACATCAGTTCCCAGGATCACAGGGCAGCTGCAGAGGGAGCTGTATGATCCCTGGAAGAGATGCAACTGCTTAAAGCGTTGAAAATGATATATTTACAATCTGCATCCTGTATTTTTTCAAAATTATTTCTAAAGTACTGTGCTGAACTTATTATTACAGCCAGATATTTAGACTAGATTTGGCATTTTTATCCACCTATTGAATTCTTCCCATTTGGGATAGGCAGATGTTCCTGTTTGATGATATTAAAAATATCATCCCAGGATGTAACCTGTTCCAAGCAAAGCTGACTTATGCAATTGACTGATGGCGATTTTGACATTGTCAATGGTGTTCAAGGAATGTTCCAGATATTTTGAGATTGCATCCAAAGTATCTATTATTTTTGGTACTATCTTGGTTTCCTTTTGCCACAATTGCTCTACTTCTGTTTGTAGGTCTTTGTATTTTGTGATTTTATCCAGTTCTTTCTCTTCTATTCTGCAATGATGAATAAGTTGTGGCAAATCAAAGATAAGTAGAATGAGAAGATTGGTGGACTAAATAATTGTTCCTGTTTTCAGAAATTAGTTTTATTAATTTTTCTTTATGAATGCAGACAAATGACTTCCATTGACTACTGTAAAAAGGTGCTATGAGGAAATTTAAAGCCAATTTGTAATTGGAATATAACAATCACTTATAAATGTGTTGCCACCTGGCAATATTTCATGTGGTTTCCAATATTATTTGCAGTGTCTTTTTAAGCATGATGGAAGAAATTCACTTCAGGTGCTTGCATTTGACTCAGCATGTGATTAATTTACAAAAAACACTTTCAAAATCTATATTCAGTTCTTTGGAAGATTAAGATAAAAATAGAAGTAACACTGATGAATTATCAGATTTATAATGCTTGCTGTAAAGGTTAAAAGAAGGAAGGACAATATTATTACAAGATATCTTTCTAAGAAGACCCCCTTCCTTTCCTAGTGTAAATCTCCTAATTTAAGACCTTGCTTCAACTACAGTTTTCCACCTGAACTACAGTTTTCCACCTGGGAGTAGGATATATACAAATATTGTATTCTTATTCTCTTCCTCCTTTCTGCGGTTAACTTTGGTATATGTTCATGAGACCCATGGATTACAGGAATTGAGATAGAGAATAATTCTCTCATTCTGAATTTGACACTGGGTCAATTTATTTCATAGAATAAATGCTCAATGATTTATCTTTTGGATTGCAATGCTACTTGTCTGCAGCTTTTTTTCTTAATTTTTTATTCACAAGGTGTAAACTAGGGGAAGTAGTATATTATTTTAGAAAACTCATCTAAATACAAATTTCATATGAATTATTGGAAAAACCCCAATGATTGATAGAGAAAAATACATTGTGAGTCAATTCTGACAGTTTGATATGAACTGGTTCCCTCTCTCTGTATCAGGGCATCACACTCTAGTTGAATCTAAATCTTTTTTGATTTGTTTCTTTAGAAATTCCTTGGATATGACTCTTGGTAACTCTCACTGATTTTCTGGTATATGAATGTAAGAATTTATCCATTTTAAGTGGATCAGACAAGCATATAATATAGTCCACATTTAGAACAAAGTTGAAAATGGCTTCTCTTGTCATATTATTTATTTTATGGCTGAATTGCATTTTCACATTTATGCTAGCATAATTTCATCCCTTGTGCAAATGATTAATTGTGTGGCATGTACAATGTATGAACTGAAGTCATTATGATGAAGTAATAAGGTGACTGAAATTTCTTTCACATTGTTTATGCCATAACATTTATCACATACTTGATCTATCATCTCCAACCTTTCAAAAGGAGGTCAGGAAACTTTGGTGGGGCAGTGATTTAGAGTGCAGTAGTGCAGTACTTCTGCTGTCCACTGGTTGAAATCTCACCAGGCTCAAGGTTGACTCAGCCTTCCATCCTTCCAAGGTGGGTAAAATGAAGACCCAGATTGATGGGGGCAATATGCTGATTCTGTAAACCACTTAGAGCGGGCTGGAAAGCATTATAAAGTGGTATATAAGTCTAAGTGCTATTGCTATCATAGTAAAACTGCAGATATAGGAAATGAACCTTGAACAAAACACAGAACAACAGTTTACTTTTAAATTTTCTGAATGTAATAAGAAATCTAAATTGTGATTTTAAATTTTCCAAATAACCACGAACAGTTCCATCTTGATAAATATTGACATGTTGAGGAGATATCCAACCAGGGTATAAGAAAAAGAGCACCAAAGCCTGACACCAATTTCTTTTACCAAAACCTGACCCCTCATCAAACAAGTTAGAAAGCAACCACAAAGTCCTATTATTTGCATAGATATGCCCTTTGAGGGTGGCACTATGACCAGCAGGGAAGAAACTGAGCTTATTGGCTGGTTTGAGTCCTGAGCGCCACATGACAGGATGAACTCCTGTCCTTGGTCCAGCTTTTGCCAATCTAGCAATTTGAAGGCATGCAAATGTGAGTAGATTAAAAAGATACAATTTTGATAGGAAGTTAACAGTGCTCCATGATGACATGTTGACCACATGACAGTGGAAATGCCTTCAGACAATACAGTATGCCCCCCTAAAAGTTTGCAATGACTAGAAGACTAAAATTTCCTGTTTCTACTATGCTCTTAAGGTCCCATTCTGAATGTTTATGCAAATTCTTGGAGCCACGGTTGTTCCATTCTCTCAATCATCTTCATCAATAATGTTAATGGGGAAGTACTTTGATTAAGTTCTCAGAAAAACAGGGGAAATTTCAAAAATGTTAATCATGGAGCGGTTTATCATGACATGCAATGGTAAGTGGTGGAAGCATTGATTCTGCATGTCATTGGACTTTGTGCATTTCTAGCAAAGCTGCAGTGAAGTAGAACTATCCATCACTGCCCTCATCTGTCTCTCTGAACATGTTAGTCTTTATTTTATCTGTCAAGCATCCATCCCCCATCCCATCTCATTCTCCTTTTTAAGATGGACAACATTTAGGAAAACTCTTTGTTCAGCTCTCCCAGGGAAACTTATGGGGTAAGAGGAGTTGATCTACACATTCCATGCACTATTATTGTGATACAGCCACTCACCCACAATTGTAATTATAAAGATCTGCCTTTCAGACCTGTGTAAAGGTACTTCAGAATTACTACCATCAGTTTACCTATACAAATTAAAATATAAAAATTGCAATTCTTGGTAAAGCAGACTCCCTAAATATTAAAAATGGGATTGTATTCTGTTCAAATTACATTATTCATATTTAGTAGCATGGCTTATCATATATTTACACATGGATACATGGCCACCATACCATTCCTTGGAGTAAGAAATATTATACAGTTGCAAAAAGGAAATGAAAATAGTAAGTCAAAGTAATTGAAACCCAAGAAAAAAGAAACATACAGTAACTAACTTTAGTTCATATCACTACCATTCACAAGTTGTTTACCAAATTTTCTATTTTGTTAGAAATTCTTGCTTCTAACATGCTCATGCCCTGTTTCTTACATTATCATTTTATCTTTGCTATTAATTTATAGGTCCATTAAGATATTGACTGGAATCCCAAATTCATAAAAATGGTGTGCCAGTTCAGTGATAATATTACAAGAAGCAAATCAGCCAAATGTGGTCTGTTCACATCTTGAACTCTGTAAATTAAAGATTTTTTACCATATCCTTGCAAATGAAATCATTTTTATACTCAGGTCAAGCACCATGGACAGAACCAAAATGACTAGGTGGGCCTATGTTTTTAAATACATTACTAAAATAAGCATCCTTAGAGGATCTTTTTATTTTAAATGCCATAGTAGAATACACAGACATCTGGCTACGAGAATGTCAGCATTTGCAGAATCTCCCTCCTCATCCTTAGAAATAATTTGGCAGTTCATAGTTGTTGGCTTCTGAAAAGGTACCTCAGATGGGAGCCAATTTACTTTGACCCTGAGTATTCGATCCAAGTATTTGGTATTAAATGTTTCTTTCTTAGCCAGATCCATCTGGATCCTCTACCTTAACCTTGGTTGGAAATGTTGTATGTATAGCAATCATATTGCAGATAGAGGTGGAAATCTCCTACCTTTTAGCTGTTCTTTTTCAAATTTTATGGAAAAGTTGTTTTTTTTACAAATTTTTGCTGAGGAAAAAGGAAAACAAGGAAGACAGGATAGTGGATTTGAATAAGGCTTCTTTCAGTTATCATAAACAGCCCAATCATTTGAAAAATGATTTCTTGGATTCCTCGATTCTAAAAAAGATTCTCTGTCTTTTAGCAATGTCTTTTGCATGTCATATATGACATTCCAAAAACAAATTTGGTGTTTTTATATGAACCTCCATTCCAGGAACTATTGGGATATAAGACTAGGGAATGCTGATCTTGGAGATATTTTTCTGTTGGGCCTTCTATGTCAGAAAATGGGACCAGAGTAGTCAACTAAATACATACAAAACTAGATCCATCTCTATTTGCTGGAAGTATCTTATCTAATACTTTCTACATGCGAACAGAGTGGTGTTATAGGAAAGCAGAATTCAAATATGCATCACCATTATCTTCTGAAGACCTGATTAACAATTCCATGAATTATGAAAATTTCTTCAATCTCTTCTCTCTCGTTTTTGATTCTACTAGTGTAAACATATCATTACAATGCATCTCTCCTAACTTCTGTGTTACTCAGAGTTTGAAGTTTCTATTCAATATTTCACAACAGTTGAGTGTAAACACTAGGAATTTGGGGGAAGGAGTGGCAGAAGCAATAACAATGAATCAAGCTGAATTTTCAAGTGCAGTATTAAAGAAGCCCTTTAGTTCAGGAAACATTTAACTCAGAGAAAGAAAAAAGATACCACTGATGAGTGGATAATTTTGCTGGTTTCTTGAGGTATTTAAAATGACAAAACAATATAACTAATTCCTGTATCACAGATCCCATTTTTAAAAGAAACTTTGAAGTTACATATTGATATATTTACTGAAGAATACAGTATATCTTCAGTTTTGCAATTTTATTCCATACTAATCTTTGGGGCTGACAATTTTTATTTTATCCTATTTCTTTGTTCCCTCATTTAATACTATTATAAGTGAGCCATTAAGAAGGGGAAAATGGAAATGAGAGGGTCTTCTTGCAAATGGCCCACAAAGTAAGCAACTTAAGTAATTTATTATTGATTAAGCTTTTATACCTATTTAGTCAAAGAAGATTCAGCAGAATTTGGTGGGGCATCCAAACTCACAGAATGTGCACTATAATTCTTTTTTCATGGTTTTTTCTTGGCTCCCATCTGTCACTGTCCAGAGAAAAATATTTTTTTTGAGAAAGGTATATTATATAGTAACTGAACAGTATTCAAAGGACTGCAGTATTTGTTTGTTTGTTTATTTATTTATGTATGTATATATCGAGCCAGCCACGTTTCCTATGCTGAGAAATCCTTTTTATCGT
>JAEANM010011748.1:0-15125 GCA_017656035.1 Myanophis thanlyinensis | reverse complement strand
CAGTAATGGTCCGAATCTCAGGGGGGAGTTCATTCCATAGGGAGGGCACAGCCACAGAGAAGGCCCGAACCCTCGGGCCATCAGGCGACATCGACCCGACGGTGGTACCCCGAGGAAGCCTACCCTGTGGGAGCGCACCGGTCGGCTGGAGGCTAATAGTGGCAGCAGGCGGTCCCGTAAGTACCCAGGTCCCATACCTGCTCCAGAGAAATGGAGGCAGAGGTTTACTTCAGGTCAAACAAACTGTTGGAAGAATAAAAATGTGCCTTGGCTGATTATATAAAGCACAACTAAGAACAAGCATTGGTTAAAGTTAAAAATTTGAACTTCCTGAATGTACACAAAACAAAACATGAATATTGAAATAATGTAATAAAAACACAGACAGAATGGTGGAAAGGAGAAACATTACATGTTCAATTTCTACAAAAGATCAAGGGGAAAGTGGATAAAGATAAAACCCAGCAATGGTTTACCCCTGGAAGCCATTCTTTTAAAAAAAAGAAACCAAAGGCTTGATTTTGGCTACTTAAGAGCAGGCTATTTAAATGAACACAATCAAGACCAGAATCGAAAAATAATCAAATGATCCGAAGTACAGATTGCACAAAGAAGCAGAAGAAACAGTAAATCCTATACTCAGCTCATGCAAGAGGATTCCACAAATTGATTATAAAAAAAAAATATAGCACACTTATCAAAATGATTCATTGATAATTCACTGATAATTTCTGTAAAAATTATCACATGCCAGTAATGAAAAAATAGGATAATTGAAAAAGTAGTAAAAAGATGAGCAGATTAAAATATTGTGGGAGTTCCGAATATAAGTGGACAAAGTCTTGGCTAATAATATATCAGATTTACTGCAGTTGAAAAGAAGAAAACATGGATAACTCATGTGACAATACCAGGGGATAGTAAAATAGAAGACAAAGAATTAGAGAAGATCATAAAGTAACAAGATGTGAAAATTGAAGCTGAAAGATTATGGCACAAATCTTTCCTCATGGTTATCAGCACAATGGGTGCCATACCAAAAAAATCTTAGACAATACTTAGAAAAGGTGCATATTGTCAACATTTCCATCTGTCAATTATAAAAGGCCACACTGCTTGAATCTGCACTACACCAATACATTACAACATCCTAGATTCTTGGGAGAACTTGATGCATATGAAGCACAATACCAACTAAAGAATTGGTAACTGAGGTTCACATTGTTGTGTATATAAAAATAATCCCTAATTATAGTTGAGACTACAAGCAATGTTCTCAGAACCCATGTTCCAAATTAGTTTTAATTTTAATTTGTTCAAAATAAATGGTGTGAAAGAGAAATAATGCCTATTTGGTCAGAACTTACTTATGTTACACTTATTGTAGTCAGAATGCTGTTTTTACTTATGAAAACTGCAGCAAGATTACTGCATGCACAGAAATGGAAAGATCTGGCAATACCTACTGTTAGGAATGTAAAATCTAACAGTTGGGTTGACAATATATGAACCAGGATTGTTACTTTAAGTACTGTAACTTTAAGTAATGCTGAAAGTGTGATTGGCTGATGCTTCCTCAAGCGGCCATAAGATGGTGCCAGAATCACTGGTAGATGCTGGTTACTGTTATTGTTACTGAGGAGTTAGAAATGCCATGTGTGTTAACCGGGGAGGATTTTCTGTGGGTTTTGCTACTGTTTGCAAACTGTTACCGAACTGTATATTTATTATTGGACTCTGATTATTGGATTATCCCTGAACTGAACTGTTTGATGACTGACTGACTTTACTGTGTATGAATTCGGACTGATTGATGGACTTTGCATAACTCTATTTCCATGGAAATAAAAACCTATTTTTGTACTCTCACAACGCTTCGCTTCGCACTCGTTCTCCTAACGGGGGACTATCCTTAACACCTACAATGGAGGAATGGTTGGTGAAGAAGATAGAACTTGTTAAAATGGTTTGTTTCATAAAAAAAAGATGGTAACTACATTTATGGGTGACCGAAAACCTCTTATGGATTTTTTACATTAAAAAAAGAATAAACTTATGATTTATGGTTTTGATGGATTATACAAGAGAGATTATAGAAAGAAAAGAGGCATGATGTAACTTCAGAGAATTTAAAATGTAATTGTAGCTATAACTGCTGTGTAGATCAGGAGCCACTTCTTTATAACTTTCTTTTTTTTCCACTTTTTTGTTTCTGCCTTTTCAGCTTTTTTTCCTCCCTTTAACTTTCTTTTTTTGTTCTACTTTAATATATATTAGGTTCTTATTGTTAAAATTTTCAATAAAGTATTTTTAAAACTGAAAATCTTATTTTTATTTAAAAATTATTATACACAAACACATATAGAACAGACATATTTTATAAAGCAATATTACTCTGTAAAGGATAATGTATATTGGTGAGGTTAGCTGGGATGATAAGAATAACAATAGTATTAATAATAGTAGCTATCATACTCTTCCCTTTAAGAATAAGCAATATTATGTAAAGCATAGAAAAGGGGTTTAAAAAAACACAACAAATAAATGAAAGGCATGATCAACAAAAAGGATATATAGCTAAATTTAATTTACACCAACAACATTTTATTTATCATATTTAGGGAGCACCCATGTCTCTCATAGAGTACCTCCTTCACTGTATCACATCATGCTTATTTAAATTTCCAATCTTTGCTTCCACTATGGCATTACTTGCATATGTTAAATATACTTATATAAAGGTAAAGGTTCCCCTTACACATATGTGCTAATCGTTCCCAACTCTAGGGGGTGGTGCTTATCTCCATTTCTAAGCCGAAAAGACAGCGCTGTCTGATGACGATTCCGTGGTCATGTGGCCGGCATGACTAAATGCCAAAGGAATACGGAACACTGTTACCTTTCCACAAGAGGTGGTCCCTATTTTTCTACGTGCATTTTTACATGCTTTCGAATTGCTCGGTTGGTAGAAGCTGGGGCAAGTAACGGGAGCGCACTCCATTAGGCAGTGCTCTGGATTCAATCCGTCGAACTGCTGACCTTTCTGATACTTACATACATACCCACAAACAAAACACTGCTAAGAATTCCTTATATATTTATCTATAAATACCTAAACAATTCAGGATCTCATGTATGCTGGTTTTACTAGCTTCTCAGTGTTGAACTATTTCTAAGCATTTTATCGATGCTTTATCTACTCTTATATTCAGAAATCAACTTTCAGCTCTATAATCATGCAACACATCCTGTACTTCAAGTCTACTCATTTTGTCATGCATGTCTCTAAATCAACAAACAGATAGTAAACTCTCTTTCTTCCATTCATCTTTTTCTCAAAAAATGATAATGATGAAAATAACTCTTGAATTAACTTGATAAAATAACAACTTATTTCACCATCATCAATGCGTTGTCCTTTCTATACTTAACAAAAAGCCAAGATTGATAAACCAAAATAGTCTATAACATCCAGAGTTGGAATTTAGCTTTGAAAAAACTAGCTCAAGATTATCTAATATCAAAACATGACAATACTCCACAGATGCACTTACACACACATACACAAAGTGGCAACATTCTTCTGTATATGGTAACAGAACCTCCAAAGTACCATTAGATAATCTGAAACTTCATCTACCAAACTGACATGATAAAAATAGCTTACCAACCCCTCAAAGTCTCAATAGACCATTTGATATAGCAGTATAGCATTAGCAAAGCCAAGTAGACATCAACTCTTAAAATAAACAACTCTACAGTGAAGACCAGGAGTCTGTCACACCCTACATCACCATAGATGAAATGACTTGAGAACCACCTGAAGGAACATACAGGAGGCTATTTTAGACCAAGAGCAGCATGTAAGTTATGCATAGGCCAACATCATCTGCTTTCATAATATGCACTACCGATTAACGGAAAGTAGGGTTATCTTAGTTGGCAGCTTCTAAGAAGAAAATATAACAAACATCAATGTTGAAAACTTTGGTGCTACTGAAATATCCAGTATCCAAGTTTTCTATTCTAGAAAATAAAATTCCTTTCTCGTAACAGTTTGTGTGCGTATGTGTGTGTGTGTGTGTGTGTTTGACAGATTGATGGTAGACAGAATGTAGTCTCTTTTCTACCATATGTAAAACTTTAATTTTTAATAAGTTAAATTTCCCTATATTCAAACCCATCTTTGCCAGAAATGTCATAGCATTCAGTGTTCTCTATGATATGGATTTTCACTTTAGACCATTCAGTGTCATGATCTACAAATCATGAACAATCTATTATCTCCTCTATCTCATTTCTTTGTACCAAACGCAGAAATAATTTTAATCAAAACTATTTTAGAACATATTTAAGAAAAAACAAACACATACAATAAAGGGGGAGGGCCATAAAACTAAAGACCAATTAGTAATAAATGTGGATATCGCATGAAAAAGAGAAACTGTCAAACCATAAATATTATACAATCAATTCCCTATCCCACTGCCTGCCTTTCAGATAATATTGACCTTGTCCATCTCCATAATCACTCAACCGGCATAACCACATTGCCATCTCAACTTGAGGAAGTCAGCTATAAAAAGGCAATAATATGTAGTCTTACATTATCTGATGTTGTTAACTGGACTTCAGCTGTTTCACCAAAAGTAAACCTAAAATACCGACGTGGACTGAAAGCCATGAACTCCATATTAGTTACTGAGAAGGCAAGTCACTTGTGAAAAATGTTACCAAGAAAACTTCAAGAACTAATCTAGGAAATCACGAGAAATCAGCACTAACTCAAAGGCATCAAATAAAGAGTTTCTAGATACATCTGATTATTTCCTCATGTCTGTATTCTAAAACAAGACAACATTGCTTCCAGGAAGACTCACAGCACTTTCCATTTCAGAGCATGTACTGTATTTTCAGAATTACAGCTCACTTAAAAATCTTTGCATAAATTGCAAAGGCTCCTTGAAAAATAATCACATCATCCCCTTAGAGACAGCTCGTCAGTGACATCACCAATGCACCTTAGAGAAAGGTGGGATTGCTCATTTCCCCTCACATGTTAAGATGTACAAGCGAAAGTCTTGCCAAATAGGGTTAATGTAATCAATTAAATAGATAACTCAGTTTAAAGGATTTCAGAGGGAAATCTGGAAGACAAGATGCTTGGAAAGTTTTGTCTGTAACTTCCATTTTTGCTTTATGGGTACAGCAGTTTCATCTGCTAAAGCATATGATTAATGGACTTTCCAATTACACACTAAAGCAATTCTTTCAATGAACTAGGTTAATTTTCAAGCAGTGAAATATTTTATTTTTTTGGCCTACTACTGCAGCTAAGCCTTCAAATTCACACTTGAGGTTAGAGTGCTTTTTCATATCTGTTATGGACTATTGGCTAATATCCGTCCCTGAACAGTATGATTTGGCTGATCTCGGAGATAAAACGGGTAAAGATAATCAGTGTCTCTAGCCAAGTGGATCTGGCAACAGGCCATTTTGGAAAAGTAGAATACCATATCCAAACAGTGTTTGAAAATACCTCTAGGAAAAAGTAGCTGATTACTAGTTGTGTAAGAGCTCAAAATCTTGATGTTCCCAAATGACATACCCTATTATCTTGGCCACAATCTCTAGATACAACACAGAACAACATTTTTGTAGGTACTCTTTTCCTATTAATACCACAACTATAATTATGACTTCACAGGAAGCATGAGAGTTATACTCACATTACAGCTTCTTCCACAATCACAAACTCTAGATCTTAGTTCACAGCTTAAATCTCCTCACTCTTTACCAACAAGACAGCTTATTTTTCTGTTCAACTGCCAACAGCTGTCAAAAATATCATGGAACCAGACAGTGTCCACATATGACATTTACAATTTTAGTAGCAAATGGTCTTCTCATTTGAAGTCTACTGATTCTACTTCTGTAGAATCTTTCATAAAAGTCTACCTTCTTTTATAGTCCATGATTAATTACCCAGTCTCTCTCTTTCTCTAACACAGATAGCTTTGTTACCAGAGATTTTTCCACTACATATTGCTTATGGAATGTTTTAACCTACTTTGTGCTTGCTTAACTTCTGCTTCAGTGTCTCCTGTTTCCGCTTCCTGACAGCGATCATTGCATCTTTGAAAGCCAAACCTATAAGCTGACATTCCAGTTTTTAGGTTCCTTCTAATACTTTCCATTAATAATAGTCATGCAGTGGGTTTAAACATCACCTATCTTCATTTTCAAGACAGTTTAGATGCTTCGGGTGTCAGATGGCTTTACAGGATGTCAGTCTCACAACACTGTTATGTCACAGGTAATTCCTTTCCCTTGATAATTACTAAGTAATTAACTGTAATATAAAGTGGTAAAGAGAGAAAGGATATAGCAAGATGGGAAACACACAGCAAGTTCTTTCTTCCACAGAGTGTTTAAATAAAAATGCTTGACAAACCAACCTAGTCCTGAGAAATACTGAGGAACTAAAGAGTTTATTGTCTAAAGCTGGTCCAGTCCATTTTCACTTTTTTATGACAGTATGAGACATTTGTTCCCTCAAAGCCTTATGGAGCAGATTGCCATATTTCCCTATTTACCAAAAATAATTTTTAAAAAAGGATATGAATGCTGAACTACATGGCAAACCCACAGTAAGAATTCTTAATGTACAGTATGCAAATCACTCTGAATGCTTTAAAGTAAAATATTAAGTAATAAACAAGACTATCTTGATTTTACACTGCTTACAAAGCCTTTGTATCTACAATTATGATTTTGGAAGTAATTTCCCATATACTCATTACTAGTGAAGTTTCAAAGAATTGACTTTAACTAGTCCACAAGTTTTATCCCTGATGAATTCTTCTTCAGTAGCAAAGTATTTCACTCCCCTAATCAAAAACATTGTTTTGTTCCTTCACTAATCACTTGCACGTTCCCTCACAAAACAATGGAGCTTCTTAGAACACTTATAACTTCTGGCACAGGTTTTTCTCTTCTTGAGGCACGAAAGCCACCAGGTCACCTCATAAAAATCTCTCCTCGAATCCAATGTATATGTTTGGTTTACCCCCCCTTCTATCACATGGCTCCAAGCTGTGTATTAAAAAACAATGTTTATCCGGTTTGCCACAAAAACATACAGAAACCAGTGGAAACAATTACTTGTTCTTTGCTACAGAACTGTTGATGAGATTCAGCCAAGCAAACGGGAGCATTTCCCCAAACACTTAACATGAACTGAATGCCATAGCATAGGACAGTGAACAAGTGAAGTGGCACCTGGTTTATGCTTTATAGATGGAGAGATTCAACTGCTGATACTATGGCTCCCCAGAGCCATACGTGGACACCAGTGGGTTAATATTTCAAAATTTATTATGACAGGGTTCATAAATTAAAAAAAAAATTCAACTAGGAGCCTCTTCTTTGCAGGAAATATAACAATTAATGGAATGACTCACACTGTCATTGCTATAAGATACTACCATATCTACCCCATGTAACTAATGCCAATAATAATTATTCTTGAATATTATTTCAAACCTATTTTTCATCTTTAAAAGCTTAACGATCATATAAAGGTATGAAAAAAATAACACTATTCTTCAATCTTTTTATATTATATTTAGCCTAATGTAGGGGTCCCAATTAACCCTGATTATGATTATGCCCTATTAAAATTTAAAAAGTTTCAGAAGTATGTCTTATCAGGTATAATAGGTCATAGTTCCAGTCTAATAAAATATTGGACTGTTCCTATACAGGTAGTCCTCAACTTACAACCATTTATTTAGCAGCCATTCAAACTTAAAAATAGCGCTCAAAAGTCATCTTACGACCACTCCTTGTACTTACGAGCATCTCTGTGGTCACATGAATAAAATTCAGGCTCTGGATAAACTGGCATAGCTTTATGATGGTTGCAGTATCTCAGGGTCATGTGATCACCATCTGAGACCTCCCCAGGAGGTTTCTGCCAAACAAAGTCAATGGGGCAAGCCAAATTCGCCTAATGATTGCGTGATTCATTTAACAACCGATCTGTTTAACAACCATGACAAAAGCCATGGAAGTTTGGGTCCGACTGAATTTGCAACCATTTCAATTAGCAACCAAAATTCTAATCCAATTGCAAGTTGAGGACTACCTGTAATCTGTACTTATGGAATGAGCCCAACTTTTGTTGATTTGGAATAGGATTCAAAATCCCTTATGGAGGAAGGAGTATAATTTCAATATGGCTAGATTAAATTTCAGGGGTAGCTGTAAATCAACAGACTAAGCAATGAAGCAGAATCAATTAGTTGGCTACTTTTTGAATAGAAAAGAATGCTCTTAAATTTCCCTGGCTTAAGAGACTTCAAGTGTTATGAAATTATAACAGAACCTCTTGTTATAAAGTAGCACATAAATCAAAGACATAAAGACCGCCTCTCCTGTTTCCTAGTGCTTACAGGATAGCCTTTCATAAGTTAACATCCAACATCTTATGTTTGTTAGGGATGTGAGGGCCACATGTGATCCATCTGGGCTTGCTAGCTAGTAAACATTTATAGGCCAAACAATAAGAGACCATGGGTCAGATCACTCCATTTCCTGGGAGAAACCTCTGGGATATGGTGCTTTGAAAACTTTCTGATGTCTTCTAGAAGAAAAATCCTTTGGTGAATAAGAATAATTATATGCTTTTCAGTAAATTAATGCCAGATTGGGCATGAAACAAAATATACAAATTATAATAAGAAAAGTACTGGGCATAATTTCCACCCATAAATAAATGTGTGCAGGTACACCTTTTCATGCTGGACTTGGATCATAAAAGAATGTTGAAGAGGTTTTCCCCCCAAAAAAGGTATAACACAGCTCCCCTATTTTCTAATTCCTTATGTTTGGAAGTGAAGACAGTAGCATAAAAATGATTCAGAGACCATTTTGAGAGAGGAAGGAAAGAAATCATTCAAATGCACCTCTGAAATTGTGTTCTTTCAAGCAACACTGTCAACGTTGTGATAATTACCTTCTGTCTCCCTTTCTCCTCCTCCTCCTCCTCTTCTGGAACATTTTATTTTCAACAGTAAACTCATCTGGAATATTGCCATGGTGAGTGAGGTTCATCCATTGCAATGTTAACTGTGACTATCCCAACAACAGATATTTCACCTTTACGTTTCTCGGTGTTCCAAACAGCTTGGTTTTTTTTTTAAACAATGGAGAAAACTGTACGGTTTAAATTCTAACTTTTCAACAACAACTAAAAAGTTCACTTCAAGGACGGAAGGTATTTTTAAATCGTTCTAAAATTCAAAAGACCTGTAAGACCATGATAAACAACTGCAACAAGGTAGACATGTCATATTTAAGTTAAAACATGCTAATTTTTAGAGTTAAGGGCCACTTTCGTAACTCATATCATCAGAGCATCAAGAAATTCATTAGTACTTTCATATACAAAAACTACAGCTTCAGAAGGCCACATTTCCAAAAACATCCAAAACATATGGTCTGAAAAGCCACCTCTGGTTATTTATAGAAGTAGATCATCTAAAGTTGTTGCAGTCTTTTGCTATAGATAGTATTCGTGCATGTTCTATGTTCCACTTCTTAAATACATATCTATGCAGACAGACTTTCCAAGCAATTCATTGTAATATATTTCTATATTTATATCGCAGTCTAAATCTTCCAAGTGCAATTGCTGCCACCTCTTGCAATTAAGAGTTTCTTAAATGCTATCTCATTTCAGGAGCTTCGGGATTAACCGTAGCTTCGACAAAGGCCCAAACAGATGAGAAACTGCTATGCTTTTTCACACAAGAGGCTGAAATACCTCTTGCAGAAGTAAACCATCATAACCAGTATGTCCATTAAGTGACGAAACAAGGTCTTATCTAATATGTGTGCACTGACCTTATCCTGCTGGTATGTCTACAGTGACAGTATCCCCAGGCCGCTACTAGAGTGCACCAGGATTCCTTAATGTATTAATCTGGAAGGTGATAAAAGATCTCAGAAGTTATCATTCTGGATTAGGGAACCTGCAGCTTTCCAAATATTACTGAATACAACTTTGCAGCATTGTAGCATTGGCTGTGGTGAGAGTAGTCATTGAGAAACTGTCCTGCAAGTGGACAGGATTTAGTAACAGCAGTAAGCAGTACCTCCCACCAAATGCAGAAAGTATATAGCAATACCAATAGCATTTAGACTTAGATATCATTTCACAGCGCTTTACTGCCCTCTCTAACTGGTTTATTGAGTCAGCATATTGGCCCCAACAATCTGGGTCCTCATTTTACTAACCTTGGAAGGATGGAAGGCTGAATCAACCCTGAGCCAGTGAGAATTGTACTCCTGGCAGTTGGCAGAATTAGCCAGCAATACCACATTTTAACCAGTGTGCCACCACGGAAGGATACCATGGAAATTGACTGATTTTTCTATCTCCTTATATATAGACATGGAATACTTTTTCATATTTAATATAAATATCAATGTGTCTCTGATAGCAGAAGTTGGAAAATACTTTTCTGCAACTCGGTTTTATGGTACAAATCAATACTATTACATCTGAGTAGTAGCACAGTCTGATTCAGGAAAAAGGCAGCCTCTCTCTATATAAGATTTGTACCATAAAATCATACTGTGCTGTCAGTTTGACTGATGGTGCCGGTTGGTCAGAAAGGCAAAATATTAACATTTGCATCATACACTTTACAAATTTAACTCAAGACAGGTGTTATCCCCAAAGAAAACTGTTATATAAGTTGCTAAGAATGAAATTAATACTTCTTTGAAAACAAACATACTACTGTACAATATAGAAATTTGTCAATCTGTACTGCACTTTTTAAAGTATGTAAATACTTTGTACCTCACAAATCTACATTTATCTATTTATTTATTGCTTTCCACATAAGCTTCCTTCCTATCCCCAAAATATATATATGCAACACTGAAGACAGATGTGGTTTAAGTAACAGTAGAGATGCTATGTTCGCACAAGAGGTTAAGGTATTTTTTCTCCTTCTGATTTTTTCTTTATATAATTTTTCTTTTCTATGTATGTATGTGTATGTATGTATATTATTTGTAGTTTCCCCCTTCTAATTTTCAAAGTGTACAGAGCTCCATCCTTTTTCTCTCAACTAAGACTATCTTTTCTACTCTCCCACTAAAAATATATGTTTCACAAAATATTTTTGTTTCCTGTCAGCCTTAGCTAAAATTTTACACATGGAACACTATTATTCAATTATGCCTTTCTAGTAAATATAAATGGTTTGCAACGAAGGAATAACTTATATATATATACCTAGACCTGCATATATATATATATATATATACATACACATTCCATTGTGTCTAATAAATTTTACCATTAGCGGTCACCATAAGATTCCATCCCTTCAACTATCAAAAATAACTCATTTTTCTAGATTGTAATATCAAATGAGAAGGTAATACAACATACTTTAATAATTTAAGAGAAGAGTTGAATTAAAATCATTCCAACTGGGGATAAAATTATAAACTTTGATTAGAATTGTTTTAATAATGCAGGCAGGCTATTATAAAGAATTGAAATTAGGGAGAAATTCTGTTACTTTTTAAAGAATTCATCATATAGTTATACTTTTTTTAATTTCAAAAACTTGCAAAGATCTGAATAAACAAATCAAATCAAATCAAATTTTATTCATCACATGCACAGTCATACATGGTACCAATCATGGTAAACAAATGTTTAACACGGCTTTAACTCAACATTATCTTCCCCTCAATTTTTTATTTTCACCATCTTTGCAATCATTTAGACCCTAATGCATAAATATGCAAGATTCCTTGCTTCTTCTTGCTTATACCAGGGATTATCTGGACTCCAATTTAATGGAACCATTAATAAACAGAGATACTATAGATGGGTGTTGAAAAACTACAGAGGCTTATTGTAGGAGGTTGCAACTTAAGTGGCAATTTGCCATATTTTATATTATTTGACTCCAAGAACAAAGAGAAAGGGAATATAATTTTTAGCACTCACACACATTCTGAATGACCTTTTTTGCTGCCATTCCTCTTACTGTACCTTCATTGCTTTAAAAAAAATAGAACGTCAAGAAACTACATCTTTATCCATGCTGATATTTACTCATTATTCATATATCAAATTCCTCATTATAAAGAGTTCTTTGCTATATAGTAACATTCTATAATAATAAAACATTCTATAATAGCATGTTATTAAGGAATAACATCTCCATCTTTTCAGAGGTCCAAAAAATTGACATATCTATATTATGTTTAGTTCGGTTTTGAGGCCATCCAACTCCACTCTGAGCCACCACAATAAAAAAAATCAGAAAGAAAATAATGTATGATATAGAAAAAGAATACAGCTGTCTGGAAGACAAAACCAAAAATCAAAGAACTCAATCACCAAATAGCCTACAGCCAAAATTAGAAGAGAGAGATAAATTCCAACATATATGAATATGTGCATGTATTTTCATCTAGGTGAATACAATGTCTTTAAGATGGAAATGGGTGAAACATCCCAATTACACAACATCAAAGAAACCCACACTCAATTTAAGCCAAGAGTGAAGAGCTCTTAAATACTTCAGTTTCCTAATAGAGTACAATTGGAATATTTGCTTGTGCAAGCAAAGAAAACTGCTATTAGAAGTTGTCTTAAGTAGTTTTAATGGAAATAAACTTGAGTCTTTCTCTTTCCTTTTTTAAAGAACACTCATCATTGAAATGGTATTTCATTTAAAATCTGTCATGCAAATGACCTTTACATTTTTATAGCAATTTTCTTGAATGTCTACAAAGGATGCTTTAAGTGATGTCTAATCTAGCTTTACCTCAAAGTGAGATAAAAAGTATATGTAATTTTGTGTAATATTAAAAGGGTACATTTTATTATAAGTCGAAGCTGAATATGAATAAATCCATCATAGAAAGAAAGAAAAATAGGACTTATATTTTTAAAATAAATCAAAAACAGTCATATTTTTTGGCATAGATTCATCCCAGTGTATGTTTTGACCTGGCACAGTGTGTGACCCCAAATGCTTTAAGTGTTTAAATAAACTACGATTAAAATAAATGATGGTGTCAACTATTGTGCCCCCTGGCCTAGGTGTAAATTCAAGAATATCCACAGAATGGGCCATCATAGCTTAAAGCTTAAGCATAACATTGTGCTTTGTTTCAAGGATGGTTCTGTAAACATGCATCTCATAAACTTGGAAAAAAAACAGAATCGAAAGTTATATATTTATAATTAAGAGTTGTAAAAGAGTTTTTAGAATATTGTTTTGTCAGTTTATTAGCTACAATTATACCGACAAGGTGGAAGAGCCATATTTTCTCATGACTTCAATGGCATGCACATCAATGGCATGCACAGAAATCTATCTGGCAGCATTACCTGGTTTGGTTTTCCAGTTTTACTGCTTATAATGGAAACCCAAACTCCTTTAAACATGTCAAATATTTTGGTTACCTTATTTTCAGTAGATTACTATTGAAAATTTATTGATTTTTGAAAGAGATCTCATAAGGAAATTCTCATAGTCATTAGTTCTAGAGAATTTAAAATGTAAAGTTAAATGTTATATATACTGCTACATATTTTTCTTCCACAGACCTTAAAGTAGCCCAAATAAAACTTTGATGTATATATGGAGGGAGAGAGCTTCGTGTTTTTCCTGAACTGCCATACTGTAAAACAAAAACTTAGGAACCCATAATTACTTAACAACTGAATTCATAATCAGACATTTAAATTAAAGACATTTTAAAAGATGTAAATATGATGTAAAAAAATTAATCCTAGTTCTACACAACTCAGTGGAATTTAGTCCTGGATACAGATTTACTGAAACAAATAGATTTAAATATATTCAGATATGATTGGCTCATAATCAAAATTCACATGAAATGTCACCATTTGTAAGAGTCAAAACTGAGGGTTTGCTCTTTATCACAAATGAATCCATAAGGTGTCTCACGGAATTTCAGGAGCACTAACAATGGCCCATTTAGATTTTTTTAAAAAATAACAGCAACAATACCAAGAATAATTGTAATAAGATATACAGGCCCAAAATATAATGGTTCCAGAAGGCAGCCTACTATCATGGTTCCCAAATTGGAATGACCACTGCCAGACCATCTTGAGGTTTGATTGACATTGATTCGCATGTCATACTGAGGAAGAACACTGTCAGCCTCATCAGATACACTAAACTATGCCTTTTCTTTAAAAATCCAAACATGTCTTTGATCAACTGAATCACATTCACTTGAATGCCATGAAGTTCAACCAAAAAAGAAAAAGAAAGAATAAAAAGGCTTAGTTTCAAAATGAAACTATAAGAGACAGGGCAGAAAACATGTCCTTTTAGAAGACAGGTCTCTTTCTTTATTTCTTTCTTTCATTCTCCGTCTCTTTCACTGACTGTCTCTGGAGATTCTATGAAAAGAATCTATGAAACTTCCTCAAATCATCCATTTCCTGGAGGCAGAAAGAGAAGAGACATCAAAAAATGTTGCTCGCTGAAGGAAAAATCTTGTCAAAGCCAGGCTTTGCCAACAAACCTTCAGAGGAAGAAAAAATGGAGAAACATCCATAATTGTATGAGCACTTCCCATCTCAGCTTTGTCTGGTGGTTAAAAGCCTGTCCTTGCTCTCCCTCTCCTCCATTTTCTGGTGGAGCTAGAGAACATGACATGGCTTACCTGACTCAGATCACAGCCCTCTGTCCAACTATTCATTTCCTCTTAGGCATGCAAGTAGCTTCATGAGACAAACAGCCATGCATACAAAGCAACAGCAGAAAGCAACTCCATATCTCAGCCACCTTCCTCCCCTCCCCTTTACCAGAAGGACCTTCCAAAACCAAGAGGAGAAAAACTTTCTCCAGGGTACAAAAGGAACAGATCTCTTCAAGGATCTCCAAGAAGAGATTCCTCCCACCCCCAGCCCCCCCACACACCTCTGCTCCCCCTCCCCAGAAACTACCAAGCTTAAGAAAGGAGGTCTTTCCAAGAAAGGGGGGGGGGAAAGAGAAGAGAAAGACGGTGTGTATGTTTATTTGTGTGTGTGTGTGTGG
>JAEANM010011747.1:0-15125 GCA_017656035.1 Myanophis thanlyinensis | reverse complement strand
GTTGCTCGTTGCACTGTCACTGTGAGTCTGTTGTATTAAGTCTAGTCATGGTGTTATGTGGCATTTAGAAGTCGGACTATTCATTTGCTAAGTGAGTCAGCAAGGTTTGTTCCTTCTTAGAACCATTTACTTCAACCTTGGCAATATATCTTACCTTGATCAGGCCAGCCCAAGCATCAAAATGATGGCCACAACAGTGTCATCAAACCTATTTTTTTATGTGTCACATTAATCATGCAGAAACTGATTACTGTTTCTAGTGTTTTTCTTAAGATACAAACTCTTTCTGTCCAAAAAATCTGTTTCCTAAGTGATTGCAAGTAATCCTTAAAATAAAAATGTCAACAATAATTTCAAATCTATATCTAATTTTGAGATTACCAGTGTGGTACTATAAACACAATGACATCCTCTGATAGAGCTATGTTTTTGAGGCAGCAAATCCAGCTTGAGTGCAATAATCTAAACTATGGTATTTTGGAAGACAAAGAAGAGTTCATGTTTCCTAGATAATTAATTGCCCAAAGAACCATTCTTATTGTTTTTTTTATTTACTTTATATTAGACTGCCAGCTTTGTCTAGTAGTTAAGGTACCAGGCTAGGAAGAAGGAAGCCAAGAGTTCTAGTCCTGCCTTAACCATGAAAGCCAAAGGGAGGTTTGGACCAATCACTATCTCTCAGCCCAACTCACCTTAGAGGATTGTTGTTGTGGAGAAACTAAAAGGATGAAGGTGGGTTGGATATATATACACTGCCTAGAGTTATTTGTAAAAATAATAAATGCAGTATACAAATAATTAAATAAAAATAAAATATTGTGTTATAAATGTTGATGTATTATGTTATTTCAATACAACAATATTTACAAAGTATAATTAAATTCTTGATAGTCTGTTATTTAGATACCTTAGAGTATTAGAATTGAAAAACAAAAAAGTATGTATATTTTACCAATATTAAATACAATTTAGGTTATCAACCCTTCATACTGTTGTGAAGTTCTTGTTAACATCCAACCAGAAACTACATTCTATATCTGGAATGATACAACATGATACTCCTTCGACACAAAGCATTATACCCAGCCTCTGTCTTCTCAAATTCTAGTTCTCCAAATTTGTTCTGAAGGTTCCTATCAAACTGTCACGGTTCCGACTGATGAACCCAACCCAGCAAGCACTGATGAGATGATCTCTTTATGCTAAACTTTATTGAGTACATTATTTTGACACAGTATGAAAGCAAAACCAGCTCTGGATAATTCCTGCATACTTCACATTAAAGTATAGAATCCTCCTTCCCTCCTATTAGTGCAGGTCACATTGTTCAATTGTCACAATATTGTTGTGAAGAGATGTCTTGAAAGTCTGGTAAACACTTGCTGAAGTTACCTTGGTTCTCATGGCTTGACTGCTTGATGTTTAAAATCCACATTCCAATTCCCCTTTCCCTACCCCCATAGTTCATTGGCAAACTGAGAAGCAGTAAAAGTGAAAGCAGCATGAGTACATTTCGAAGCTTGACACAGAGTCTAAATGCAAACTCAGAGTGTAACCTTCAAGGTAAATTTCAACTCACCTGAGGCTGGACAGAGAGAGAGACCTAATCTCCCTGATTTCTCATTTAAAATATTCTATAACTACTTTGCTTCACATTTCACTCAACATTTTGTCCTTGAGTGGAGTGATGGCCATGCATACGCATGCATGCCCTGACAGTAGGAACAGCACCATGTAGTTGCTTGAAATACTCTGAAAAAGGTGGCTGGCATATAATCTTATGAATTGAGAAAGCATTTATCTCAAGAACATACTGTAGTTCTTATTAATAAATTAATGTCACTGAGAACTTCAGAAGTGGAGTTTCGATGAAATTCAGTCCTCTGAAAAAATCTGCAATGATTTCTAGAAGATTTGGCATGCTTCTTGTAATTTTTATGTTATTCATCCAAAAAGCAGTATAATTTGAGTACTTTTAATATTCCATTTCCTGTAAAGGAAAGTATTTGAATCCTGCAGCATATGAAATATGGCAAGCTTGTCCCCTGATAGTGGTCCAACTTTTCTACAAACACATTTTAACATATTATGAGACAACATATTTACCTGTCACATTTGCTGCCAGGAGATTTGTAGCAGATGGGCATGTTAACATAACAAGGAATTGCAATTCTGCTTTGCTCTCAATAAGCATATGTCATTTGAAAACTTTGTGAATGTGACCAGAAATAGACAACACAAGATAGTTTGAAACCAAATTAAATTTCATTGTAAATTCATTATCAAGATAAATCATGATTTCTTTATATAATCAAAATTCAGGAAAAGGAGGCTTTTTCTCCCCTTAAAACTTCAAACTGTAGATATGGTGAAAGCAAAGAAAGTAATTTTTAGGCCAACCAGAGAAAAAGTGAAAATGATTTTTTTCCTCAGTAGATTGTGAATGAAAATGCATGAGCAAAACCAAGTGAAAAGTCTACAAGTGACACTTTGCCTGCTGGTCTGGAAATGTGTACATTAAACCCACATAGCAGGTCATGTTTATCTTGCAGACTGTTCCCAGGATTCTTGGAAACAGTTGAGACAAAATGACAAAATGAAAAAAAATTGTTAAAACCTTTGTCCTCAAACCTGATGTCACAGAGAACCAAAATACCATTTGATCCTGACATATATTGAACTCCAATTGAAATGCTATTGTTTCAAAACTTGAGTTTCCTCATAAAACAACAATGCTCAAAGATTAAAAAAGCTAATTCTTAAAAATAATTTGTTGTTCATGAAGAACAAAATGAAAGAGTAATATTGATACAGATTCAGAAGCCAACACATAAACATGTTGCTTCAAATTATGGCAAATGAATATGGATGAAAGAAAGTTTCAATGTCCATTCTTTAGTTTTAGTATATTTTAGTTTTTACAATGTTGCCCTTCAGATGAAACCATCCAGCTGTTACTTCAAAGGAAAAAGCTCCAGTCCATCAGACACAAGCTAAATATAAAACTAAGGTCAGTAAGTGCTTTAAAGAATTGCAAAAGAATAGTGTAAACTGTTTATATTCCTTATCATAGACATCTATTTTAAAGTGGGTCAACTCTGTACCTTGCTAAATTTAGTTTTATCTTTCTGTAAATATAGACAGATTCTGTAGCATCCAATACATCAGACTGCTGCCAACAGATTGTGAAATCAAAATAAAGTTTGGTCTTTGGTCCAGATATTCTTACAGCAAAACAGAAAAAAGGAGTAGAGAACATACTATTATTTGTGCATTGTCATTCAAGAGAGAAACAATTAACCTTTCTCTTTAAAAATAATCACTATATAAATATCATAGGTAACAACCATTTTTATTTTGTTAAGTTTTACCATAAATATATATTTTTAAAAAATATTCTAATAAATTTAACATATGTAAAATAGATTCTCTTTTTCCTAAGAGCATGATTTTGGAAACTGAACAAAACCATTTCTTTTTCTACAGGGCAGGAGATCTGAGCAAATAGCCATATGGGTCATGAAGGAACGATTCATACAAAATATGGGATGATCACATTTGCAAAAAGAAGTGGCTTATGTATATTTCCATAATCACTTATGTATATTTCCATAATCCCTCCTTTTGACATCACCCATATGATAAATCAGATTTATTACCATTTATTTCAGCCAATTTCAAGATGATTAATTTTAAACTATGGTTTCTAAAGCAGCTTTTTAAAATAATCAGTTTGTTACAAACCACTATGTTCAACACAAATTACATTACTAGATAAGATCTAAGAAACTAAAACTAGAATTTCCAAACCTCTTGTATTCACAAAAAAACCATTAAAAGACAGAGTGGATGTACAAAGTGGCTCCTTTTTAATCTGTTTTATTGAACCATGATTAATGCAAAGATGGTCAATATCTAATCTAGTTTACCAGGAAGGATTGTCCTTCAAAATTATGAAGTTAGCACCTATCCCTCTCCTAGAAGCATAAAATATTTTGAGAAATGTTAAAAAGGTAGAATATTATATTTCCCTCAACGAGGAATTGAGAAACATGGTATTGGAGACAGAAAGCAGCTCCCACCTTTCTTGATGGACCTCAGCAAATGTCAGCACTTAACAGATAAAGAGCTTATTGAGATCTAGGTAGCTCTACTCATAAGCAAATTCCTTGCAGCAAGGTCTAAACAAATGTTGGATTAGCCCTCAGCCACAATAGGAATTGCCCAACAAGCCCGTTCATTATATCAGCCAAACTTCCACCAAGATTAAGCTCAGACAAACTCCTAGGATTTGTACATGGCTCCATGGGAGTCTGACAACAGCCAATCAAATATATGTTGTTGCACAGCAACAGGAAGTTTGAGTGCAAAGCCCAAGAGAAGGTATAAATCCCCCCCCCCACTCTCTCAACTCTATGTAGTCAGCTGCCCAGAACCATGTGCTTGGTGGTTCTGCTTCACCATTAAACCCTCTTTCCAATCAGCCTCCAGCATCCATTTTGGATCCAGTGCCTTTCTCCCAGCTTGGAACTGAACCAGATGGATATTTCTTCCAACAACAATGTCATCTGTTGGAGTAAGGCTTTGTTGGAAGAAATATCCATCTGGTTCAGTTCCAAGCTGGGAGAAAGACACTGGAAATATGGGTCCTGATTGAAAAGATGGTTTAATGATGAACAGAACCAACAGCAATCCTGGGTCTGCTGACCAACTGGTTTAGTCAGTAAATGGATTTTTATACAATTTTTTTTCTACAGCATTTTGTAATTTAGAGACTTGTTTTGTGTATTTTGTTATTTGATTTTAATTAGTTTGTCTTGCAAAGGCTGGTAATTAGTCTAAAAACTGATGGCTTCCTTGGATTTTTAATCTTGTTTAACAAATGTAATTAATCCTAGATGCTGGCTTCCTTTCTTAATCCTGTCTTGAATGGATTACCAAATCTGCATTTCTAAAAGCTGCCTCCTCAGTTTCTGCTTGGGGGCAGGGAGACTTGGGGCCTGCTTCCTGCCTCTAAAAAACATGTTTCTCCATTTCTCATTTAGGGAAATATAATATTCTGCCTTTTTAATATTTCATTGTTCTAGGAGGGGGGAGGTTCTCACAATTTCATCTATAGGATTTCAGCTGCACCAGTACTTTCCCCTTCAGAGCTATTTAATTTCCCTTTTCATTCATTTTACTAGGGTGACCATATTTGATATTCAAAAAAGAGGGCGGTGGGGCGGCGGCGGTGGCAGTGGGGCGGAGGGGGGGAGGCGGCGGGGGGAAGGCGGCGGAGGGGGTGGCGGCAGCAGGGGGTGGGGGGTGGCTTCCCTTCGCCCGGAAATCGACCGCAAATGCAGACTCAGCGCCGCAGCCCCTCCCCGGAGCTCTCCGCAGCGTGGCTAGACTGAGAAGCAAGAAGTTACTTACATCGGGATGGCTGGACCGAGCCGACGACGCAGGGAAGGCGGGACCTCTTGCTGGAGCCGCTTTTTTCCCCATTTGCCCGGATATGACATCTCCACTTTTACGTCCAGTCCGGGGCGTCCGGGTAAATTTATAAAATTTATAAAACCCACCCGGACGCCCCGGACTGGACGTAAAAAGAGGACATGTCCGGGCAAAAGAGGACGGTTGGTCACCCTACATTATACTCCAGTGGTGCCCATTATTTCCAGGACTTTAAACAATGCTTGTATTTTTTGTATTTTGTATATCTTTTGCTTTTATTCATCTTTATTTCCTCCTCCAAATGAAAATGCACAAGGGCAAGAGAAGCAAATCCACACACATTAGTACTCCAAAACACAGTGTTGTGGCTTGTTCCACCAAAACCCTGCCTTTAATATTAACTGTTCCACCAAGTGGGCCTGAGTATTGGACTGCTTCAATTCCACACACCTGTTTTAAAATGACATATACGATTCACATTAAAGTCTATAACAGGAAAATTTCTAATAACCTCAAGGGGCGGTCCCTGAAAATTCTACTGCATGATCATTTGTAGCAGGAGATGGAGACAGGGATACATAATCTGAAATGAAAACACTATAGTTCTCATGTAAAGAGTAGCTGTAAATATTAATCTTTTCCCAGTTTGAGAAATACCTATGCTCCACTGTTTGAAATAACAATGAAAAAAATATCAGCAATTTCAGCTAGAAGAGGTGGTAATGCAAATTTCAAATGGAAAAAAAATAAAAGGAAACCTAAACTTTGGTGACATGAATTCAGGAAACAGTAGAATAGATGAACATTCATTTCTCTCCTTGTACACCATCCTCCTGCTATACTATGACCTATATTATTCATTTGTGGCCAAGCCATTTTTGAATAAAATCAGCGGTGGGATTCAGCCTGTTCACACCACATCAGTTGAATTGGTTGTTAAATTTTTTTTGCATAGTTTGGCAAACCGGTTCATCCCCTCACTGGCTGGCCCCGCCCTGCCCATTGGGGTTGCCAATGCCATTTGGAGTGAGGAGGCTGCAGGGGCATGACTGGGAGCCATGCCAATCAGCTGGGAGGCTGCTCCCACCCCTTCAGCCCATTTTTAGCCTGGACTGCCTCCTGCAAAATCCTGCAACAGCTTCAATTCCCTCACCAACCTGCTCTCCAGTTCCATTCTCTGGCATGCAGGGCAACAAAAGAAGATCATGTGACAACCAGTTTTTAAAAAGTTCAGTCAGACCTTCCAACTTCGCGAGATCTTTTTTCTCCTGAGAAGTTGGCGGCAACAAAAAGGGCGATCTCCCTTCCCTTCTCCATCCGTCTGTCCTGCTGCAGGGCTGCCACAGAGCTCCTGCCCATCAAAGTAGTAATTCACCCAACCCACTTTCCACTGGCTGTAGATATGCAGTTATACTGAAGAGGGTTGCTTTGTTCTTGCATAAATCATCCCCAGATCAGATTAACAGATTTGGAAGGGACCTTGTAGGTCATCTAATTCAATCCCCTGCTCAAGTAGGAAAGCCTACACAATTTCTGACAAATGGCAGTCCAATCTCTTCTTGAAAGCCTCTAGTGATGAAGCTCCCACAACTTCAAAAGCAAGCTGTTCCATTGGTTGATTGTTCTCACAGTCAGAAAATGTCTCCTTATTTCTCTCTTTGATCAGTTTCCATCCATTATTCCTTGTCTGGCCTTCAGGTGCCTTGGAAAACAGCTTGACCCCTTCTTCCCAACTTCCCTCCCCCAAATCCCCCACCATTTTGCTGCTGATCCTCTTTTCCTTGGGGATGATTAAAGTGAGAACAAAGCAAACCCATTTAGTCTAACTGAATATCTATAGGCTGGAAGAAAGTGGGTTGGGGTGAGCTAACACTTATTTATTTATTTATTTTCAAAAAAAATTTATACCGCCCCCCTCCCAAGGGACTCGGGTGTACAGCCATTTAAAAGCAAAACAGATAGAAATGTTAAAATATAATTAAAAAGATTAAATCGGTGGCCCAAATTATAAAAGTTAAAATTTAAAAAAAATTAAAATTTAGATAATTGAATTAAAAAAAATTTAAAACCCCGTTAAGTATTAGGCCAGACCAGCTTGCTGAAATAAATGGGTTTTTAATGCGCGCCGGAAGGTCCATAGGTCCGCAATGGTCCGAATCTCCGGGGGCAGTTCGTTCCAGAGGGAGGGTGCCACCACAGAGAAGGCTCGTACCCTCGGGGCTGTCAGACGACATCGTCCCGACAATGGAACCCCGAGGAAGCCTGCCCTGTGGGAATGCACCGGTCAGCTGGAGGCTGACGGTGGCAACAGGTGGTCCCGTAGGTACCCGGGTCCCAAGCCATGGAGCGCTTTAAAGGTAAGCACCAACACCTTGAATTGCACCCTAAAGGCCACAGGAAGCTAGTGCAGCTAGCACTAACTGCAGCCTCTGGATGCTCTTCAAGGGGAGCCCCATGTAGAGAGCATGTGGGCAGGAGCTTCAGTGGGTAGGAGCTCTGTGGCAGCCCTGTAGCGGGACAGATGGATGGAGGAGGAAAGGGAGATTGCCCTTTCCTCCTTTGTGTTCCAAAGCCCCGTTCTCTCTGGCCACTGAGCCAGCCCACCCAGGATGGGGATAGGTCAGCACAGGCTATGGAAGTCTCCAGCCTTGCAATCCTGTGCAGAGAAGGCAGAGGCTTGCTCTGGAGCTGCAGCAGAGCATTGTACCATGAGGTCTCCACAAATAACATTTAGTGCATGTCTTGCTCCAGCAAGAGGGGTGCAGCCCAGGGGCCAGTAAAAATGGGGTTTTGGGGTGCAAAGGAAGAAGGGGTGATGTCCCCATCCCTCCTCTGTCCTGCTGCAGAGCCACCATGGAGCTCACGCAGGGCAGGGAAAGGGCACACAACCGCTGGCAAAGGGGCCCTGGCAGAGCAGTGGTGGGGAAGGTACTCCAGATGTCATAAATCTGGGCCGAATTTCCCCATGCCAGGCAAGAGCAGCCCAGCAGGGCAGCTGAGAGCAATATTATATGATTAAGTCCATTCTGTATATTGTAATAGTTAGGCTTCAGATTGCTTTTTTCTGCTATTTTTTCCAACATTTCTCTACAGGCAAGAATGAAGATCAACCACAGTGATGAATATCCACAATCTTTGTGAAACTGACCTTTTACTAATTTAGATCAGGGAATGTAATGTGCAAATGGCAAGACATATCACTTAGGATTGCATCTCTTTAGATATGATGCCCCCCCAGCAATGTAATTTATATTTAATGCACAATTGAAGCAGCTAATGATAAAATTCTCCAAGGGAGAAACAAGTATTAATTACATTGCTGTTTCATTTCTCCTACTTTTGCTCTTCTGTGGTTAGCCAGTACAAAATAAAACAAATTTGAAATGTTCATAAACCACATTCAGCTGGATATCTTGAAAAGGTAGCTCTCTATTATAAGTTGTTTCTCATCAGAGACTACTAATTTATCATATTTTATAGTAATAGTTTATACTATTATTTCTATTGTGCTGACCACTGTTCTGATATTTATATTTTGTTTAGAGTTTAAAAGTGATTTTTAGTTTTTTAAACCATACAATAGATTTAGTTATTTACAACAATGAAATATTGAAATCTTTACTTTTATGACACTTGTATATTTCCTATCTATTCACTTACACATTATTTATTATTTTTCCCCTTCTTTTTGGTTTACTTGTTCTTTCTGTAAAATATTTGGTAAAAACATATTTAAAATCAAAAACACAATTCTGGATTCTAATGTCTACTTACCAGTGATATATTGACCACAGAGATTAGTCCTCTCTATTTTCCAAGAAAATACAAGTGCCCTGGATAGTTCTTCTGAGCCTTTTATGCATTATTCCTGTCAACCCAGCACAATATATGGATGGATACTTGCTATAGTTATCAATCCTCACGGCAACATCACAATCTGGTTTGGGAATAGCACCATGGAAAACAGACAAGCACTAGAGGGTGGTACACTCAGTTGAGCGCATCATCCGCACCAAACTCCCCGAGCTGCACTCCATCTACAACAAACGCTGCCAAACCAAAGCTTAGAAGATAGTGAAGGACCCCAGCCACCCCAACAATAGACTGTTTACCATGATGCGGTCAGGAAAGCATTTTTGCTCTCTGAAGGCAAACACAGAGAGAATGAGAAAAAGCTTCTTTCCACAGGCAATACGGACACTAAACCAGGAACCACAAGAACACTCAGGACTATAACAGGAACCATGCCTGTATCTAACTCCCACCTTCCCAACTATCCCTAACTTATTTCCTAACCCACCCTCCCATTTTGCCTTAACTTACGGTCGCGGGCGGTCACATAAGCATTTCACTGCATATCGTACGATGTATGACTATGTATGTGACCAATAAATTTGAATTTGAATCAGTCAACTAGAATAGAGCTGGAAGATACCTTGGAGGTCTTCTAGTCCAATCCCCTCCTCGAGCAGGAGACTCTATACCAGGGGTGTCAAACTCAATTTCATTGATGGCCACATCAGCATTATAGTTGCCCTCAACGAGCCAGTAGCCAGGTCACTGCAATTAGGTGGATGTGGCAGGGTGGGCATGGCCAGCTCAATGCCATTCACTGGGTATGGTTGATTCAGGACAGCTGAGTCAGGATGGAACAAGTTGTTAACACAATGTGGGGACAATTCAGTACCACACAGTCTCATCACCTCCCCAAACTACTGGCAGCCAGGTGCATGCACGTGAGTGCACACACACACACACACACACTGCATTTCAACTCTGGAGACATTCTTCTCCCAATCCCAGACAGCATTGGCATTTCCCTGTCTGGTGCCTCCTTCTCAGAAAAGCAGGAGACAGAGGATGATGCTGTTACATGTGGAAGCACGGAGGAGAATGCTTATAGGAAGCAGTTTCCTCCGAATCCAACTTCTGTCTTGACAGATCTCTGGAGAGCAAGAAGAGAAGGTAGGGGAGTAACACTCCCTGGTCCTGCACGAGGGAAGCGGGCCTTTCTCCCTCCCTTCTTTCTTCCCTGTCTCCCTCCTCCCTCATTCTCATTCTCATTTTCATCTCCTTCCTCCCTCCCTATCACCCTCCTTTTCATTCCCATCTCCTTTCTAAATGTTGTTAACCTTTCATCTGTAAGCATGCTATGTTTTTCCAACATTTATTTTTCTAATTTCCCATTAAGTACAGAAGGAAGGAAGGAAAAAATATCTAGATAAACCCTTTGGATTTTTAGCATTATGGGTTTTATCTCCAGAAGCTTCCATAGCTACATTCATTTGCCTTGGAAAAGAAGGAAATCATATCAAGGCTGTGTGAATAATTTTGGCTTTGGATACTGCACCAGGGCTGCTACAAGAAAAATCCTGCTCAGTCTGAAATAACCATAATAAATCTCATACCAGTCACATGCAATACAAAATGCTTTGTAACATCCATTCAAGTTTCCTACTTTCCTACTGGTAACCTCAAAAATTATTTTAACTATAATGTAGTTTTCTGATGAGAAACATTTATTAATTTATCTTTTAACAGGTCACCATTGTCTGATGAGAATGCTGACTAATCAATATTAGCTCTTCTTGGCAACACTTAAAAAATTATCTGTTAACTTCAAGGAGAGGCATACATTCAGCCTCGTTTCCAAATAGACATCAATCTCCATAACTGATGACATCTGATTTGCACAAAGCAAAAGATACAAAAATATTCATATTGAAGAAAGGATGCTGGAGGGTAGATGATCTTCCTACAGCTTTGTCTTGGATTAAGTGGCTCCGAATGATCTTCCCATCCATTGTTCACTTCTAGTTTGGTTTGATTTTAATTTATCAATCTGCATGTACCCTCAATCACTAAAATAACTAGGCTAAAATTACCACCACCACTATTTGGATTTTCAGATGCATTTTTTCTTTCAAAATATTTTTTTTAAAGTTATCAGATGGCTCACTTCCATCAAAGGTTTAAGTTTGCTGCCCAACTTTGAGCAGCAATTTCTGATTATTCAAGCAGCTAGCAAAAAAGAAGTCTTGATACATAAGGTGTATGTGAGTGTATACATAGCAATGACACCTCCACTGCCCTGAAGCATATCAGGTGCTTCAGTGCCTCATGACAAAACTAATTGTGCACTAAAGTCCTTGTAGTCTGGATTCTATGATTAATCCATAACATCCTAACCCTGTTAAAATCACTTTAATGAGATTATTTTTGAAGATGACTGCATGTTCACTGCAACTGCCAACAGAAACTTTTACATATGCAATTATATTCACATAAAGCACATTATAAATATCATTGTACTTGTAGAACTACATCTATATTTACTAATATTGAGTGTAATCTGTGGACCCAAGACCACAGGTGAATTTTAAATTCTCTTTGTACAACTGTCAGAGCTACCTCTGCCTAGGAATTCTGAACTCTAACAATACCATTCCCTGCAATTCTAAAGTAGAAAACATATAATAAGTACAGTATATAAGTCCTAGGCAAAACATTATTTAAAAAAAAACTCTCAAACTCAATCTCACTGATAACAGGTCATCTCTGTTGTGGGCCTCACCCCTTCTACCTTCCATATTAAGCAGAGCTTTTAAATATCAAAATGTTACAAACTTATCTCCTTGCAAAAATAATTAGTTCTAGATCAGAGATGTCAAACTCAAGGCCTGGGGGCCATATCTGGCTCATTGGGTACTTAGATCTGGTCCACAGGGCCGCCCTGGAAACAGTGAAGGACCGGCCTGTGGTGCTTCTGCCAGGAAAAATGGAGGTTGGGAGTGCTGCATACAGCCCTCCCGAGCTCTATTTTCGCTGGCAGAGGGTTCAGGATGCCATGGCAGCAAAAATGGAGTTTGGGAGCCCATTTTCATGGGTAGAACTCTTGGGCCACCACAGGTGCCAACACAGGTGACATCAAGCTGGCCACACCCACCCCAGTCTCCAGAGGTCAAACACAACCCTGATGCAGCCTTCAATGAAATCAAGTTTGACAGCCCTGTTCTAGATGAACAAGATTATCTATAGCAATCACATATTTCTCACCAGGCCCCTTGTTTCTTCAATTTTTTTTTTAAAAAGTGAATGGCAACTGAACTTTCCTTCCCAAACCAAATAGCCTTTGTATCTCTTGCCATTTAGACAAAAATGAAAGGGTTAAAAAGTCCTTTCCTCTAGATTGGACTCCCTAGGAGGGAGTCTGTGGGTGGAAACAACTTTTTTCCTCAACTCCCAAACTTGTTTCAAAATGCAGCCCCTTTAAAATTAATTCCAGAGCATGGCTGTAAAAAGCTCAGGGAACATGCTAGGCCTTGTTTTGCTTGAGAAGGGGGAAGGGAGGAAGATTTCCTTCCTTGGTAGTTTGGCCTTTATCCCATTTATAGCCTTCTGCTGTGTTATAATACATATGTTCTCTAATAATAACAACTCTAAATTGCTAATTTGCGGGTTTTTTTCTAAGCCACAGCATGGAAAGCCGTTCATTACAAGCAGAACACATTTTAAAGTTTAGACAATACCTCTATTACATTCTCCTTGTAAAAGTAAGGGACAAGAGTTGTTTTGTTTCCATAATGGCTTGATGAGTCTGGATTAATTTTTGAGGCAGAATAGAAAGGTGCTGGAGACAGAGCAGTTGAAATGATTGGCAATCTGGTTTTGTTGCCATGGTAAAATCACTCCAAGCAATTTGCCAGACATTGGACTACATTCTCTGAATGGAAGATGCCTGGCTTGATCTCTATGACTCATCCTCTGTTCCTCCCATACGGAACAGGGAGAATTCTGTCAAGATAGCAAAGGAGCTCTGGACCCAGACCATAATGAAGGAAGATATAACTACCAACATTTCTGCATCATTTGGCCCCTTTGAATAAAGAAATAATCAAGGAACAAAAAATTAACAAAGAGAATGACATTGAGAGTTTTTAGCTTAGTAGGACAAAGTGGCTACTGCTATATCATCATGAACACATCTGAAAAATTATATGCATGTGTTGTCCCCAAAATGGGCATTAGCTTGGCATCAAAGCAAAATTAACCACAGGATGTGATACAAAGAATACTTTTATTTTGGTACCAAGATAGAAGGATGTTGGCCAAAAGCTGCCAAAGGCCATGAGCAAAGTCTTACAGCCATTCTTATAGTCAAAGATTGGTCCCATACACCCCTTTGCCCTTCCCCTAATCATGCATGAGTAACATATAATATTGATTAATTGGATTACAACTCCCTAAATGTCCTACGCTTCTTATGCTAATAGCTAAAATTGTGTCACCTGTTGTTCACCCAGGTCATAGCTTCCTTGCCAGCTATGTGGTTCTTGGGGTTTTTCTTGTAAGCAAGCTTATTCCTAATAGTGGTATAGTGGCTAGTGGTAAGTTCTAATGTTCTAACACCTGTCTCCTAAAGACTTCACAGCTCTGCCTCTACTCCTTCCTCTTTTTGCAGAGAAGAATAAAAAGCAGTTTTAATTCTTTGTCTAAGGCAGCACCCCCCCCCATCCCCGTAATGTCCCCCCTTTGCAGAAAATAAAAGAATAAACAGTTGTGTCTTGTGGAAGACAGAGAGACAGGAAGTGACAAGCTGCTTCTAAGGCAAAGAGGCCAAGTTTGGTTCAAAGAAAGCAAGGTGGTTCAGAATTCATATTCCTACCCAAGTCCTATCTCCATATCTGACCCTTCCTCTGATCACCAGGACCTCATCTGTACATACATTCCATTATCTGGTCCTTCACATGCTGTTTGAATACGGAAACATGCCCATTCAACTCCAATACTAATTTTGCAAAGACTGTACGCTGGTTATTGTGTAGAGATCTATGATTCTTTTCCACATAATTGTTTAATATATTGTCTAAAGCTCCTTCAGAGGACAGTTCACAGATTTAAAAAAAAAATCTAAATCTTTTAAAATGCTGTTTGACTATAATACATCATTGGTCATGCTCTTTGGGGTTGCTGGGCACTGCATTTCAGAAATACCTGGGATTACACATCTGCTTTTAAAAACAAAAGCCTCATTCTATTAGCTAACTTTTGCTTTAACTCTTTTTGGGTGCTTCCTTTCCATTTAAGGTTATTGCCTACTTCTCCTTCACTTTTTAAGATCACATTTCACTATAAGACCTGCTAAGATGAACAATATAAAAGCCTTAACTTTTTGCTCTGTTTGAAAATTGTTTCCACATATCTCAGAATATGGTAAACATGTGTCTAAAAGATAGCCCAGTTTAAACTGGAGAAACAAGGCTTCAGAGTACCCAAACAATGGACAGCATCTGGACAGCATTTGGATGAGGCAGACTAGTTCTTTACTTAATACCACTTGTGCTGGAGAGCCCTTCATGTAGAGAAAGCTCCAGAGGAAAGGTCTCCAACAACCTTCAATAAGAGGAGTATTCCCTGTGAAACAGAACAAATCCATCTTCTGTATCCAAGTGTACAATGTGCATATTAGAGAACTGACATTATTTTTAGAAAGCTTCCTCTTTTGTTTGATAGGGTTTCTGACTATACGAGCTTACATGATATGTTTGCTATAATTGAGAGGTACAGTATTTGTTTTAAGATGCTCCCTCTTTCTGAGGATTCTGCTTGGTTACATGAGATATTATTGTTATATTAGAAATAGTAAAGAGCTAGAAAATATGAAATGTAGATAAATGGAATGCTTTAAC
>JAEANM010011746.1:0-15126 GCA_017656035.1 Myanophis thanlyinensis | reverse complement strand
ATAGGTTTCTCAAGAGACAAATAAGATGGTTTGGTACTCCCATCTCTTTAAGAACTTGCCATAATTTGTTGTGATCCGCACAATCGGAGGCTTTAGCATAATCAATGAAACAAGTAGATGTTTTTCTGGAACTCCCTAGCTTTCTCCATGATCCAGCGTATATTGGTAATTTGATCTCTAGTTCCTTTGCCTCTTCGAAATCCCGCCTGTACTTCTGGTAGTTCTTGGTAAACTAGGCTTCTTGGAGCCTAGTTTAGGATTTTGAGCATGACTTTGCTAGCATGCGAAATGAGTGCAATGGTGCGATAGTTTGAACATTCTTTGGCATTGCCCTTCTTTGGAATTAGAATGTAAACTGAACTTTTCCAATCCTGTGGCCACGGTTGAGTTTTCCAAATTTGCTGGCATATTGAGTGTAGCACTTTTATTGCATCATCTTTTAAGATTTTGAATAGCTCGGCTGGAATACTGTCACCTCCACTAGCTTTATTGTTGCTCAGACTTCCTAAGGCCCATTGGACTTCACATTCAGGATGTCTGGCTCAAAGTCAGTGGCCACCCTATCATGGTTATCAGGTATGCTAAGCTCGTTCTTGTATAGTTCTGTGTAATTTTGCCACCTCTTCTTAATCTCTTATGCTTCTGTTAGGTCCCTGCCATTTTGGTCCTTTATCATGCCCATCTTTGCATGAAACGTTCCCTTCATATCTCCAATTTTATTGAAGAGGTCACTGTTGAGCATAACAGTAATTTCAGAAGAGACATGTAGAAGCTATTGATTTTCATCTGCTGGAATTCTGTTATGATTCACAAAACATTTTGTAGATAGCTCTCTGGTTAATGATTTAATGAAGCATTTATATTAGCTTTATCTAGTTCTCTGCAATGAATTATTGAGACACAGTAAGTGGATCATATAAAATTATTATTCAGAAAAAAACATGTCAAAATTTCAATAGTCTGTATCTGATTTGGGGTATAATATCAAACCAAGTATAGATTTCTCATCATTACCAGAGTTACATGGTAGAGATGTCCACAAATGCTTTTTTTTTAAATAAATGGTTTATATGTTAGCTATTTTTGCTGTAGAGTATAATTTAGAAGGGAGTTTTGGTTCTGTATCCTAAAATAAAAATCTTTATTCTTGTATTACTATGGGGTTTTCTCAGATCACTAAATCCAGAATATGTTATGAAGACAGCATGCCTTTAGAACTTACTTAGAAATGTAAATTTAATTTCATTAATTTCATTTTTTTTCTTACACAGCTATCTTGTGTCTTCTAGGTGTCAATTGTATGTGGCTCTTGTACTGCTGGAGGTGCTTATATTCCTGTGATGTCAGAAGAAACGTCCATTGTAGATAAAATTGGGACAGTGTTTCTCGGTGGCCCCCCTTTAGTTAAAGCAGCCACAGGAGAAGATACTAATCCTGAGGAATTAGGAGGAGCCAGTATGCATGCTAAGTAAAACATTAGTTTCTCAGCTCTTAATACTGATTGAATTGTACATTCAGTCATAGGTAATTTTCTATAATGAAGGTTTGCCTGAAATATACTCAAACTATTGAAAAGCATATTTCAAAGCCAGTGTAAAAAGAAATTTCCAAACTGGAAAATGTCGAGAGGAGAATTATCAAAATAGTCAGGAGACTGGAAACAATGTAGCATGAATAAGTGTGTGCACAAAATGGTAATATAATGATATGACCATTCAACGCTGGTAACTCCAGAGACTTTAGGCTACTTTCAGAATTAAAATCCCAGATACAAAACCCAGGGGACACCTCCCCCGCCCTTCCAATGACAACAATTAAAAAAACCATTTGATGGGCTCCTTGTCACCCTATCTTCAGTGCTTTTTGAAAGAAAATCAAGGGGAGGGGGCAATCTTATGAACCGTGGTGGCACAGTGATTTGAATGGAGTATTGTAGGCTATTTCTGCTGACTGCCGGTTGCCTGCAATTTGGCAGTTGGATTTTCACTGGGTCAAGGATGAATCAGCCTTTCATCCTTCTGAGGTTGGTAAAATTAAGACCCAGATTGTTGGGAGCAATATGCTGACTCTGTAAACCACTTAGAGAAGGCTGTAAATCACTGAAGCTGAATATAAGTGCTATTGGTATCTCCACAGAGATGATATTCCACACAGAGGGAGTTTCCCCAGAGAAGGCCGCCTTCTTGGTCCCACTAGATGGCCCCTACATAATATACCCTGCATCATTTTGTCTAATCTGAAAAAAAGTGCCTTGATCTGGATGATTTGCTAAACCGCTTTGGATTAGCCATAGTAGTTCAGAAACAAAACCAAGATATATTGGTGGTTCTCATTTCAAGTTTTGACACAAACAATATGAGCTGTGGTCATTAAATTCCGAGACTAGTCCCATAAATTGAAATAAAATTACCTGATTTAAATTTGGCTGCCATCCCCTTCAAAGTAGTCCCCTTGGGCAGCTGTACACTAATCCCAGTGCCTCTTCCATTTTTGGAATGCTTCCTGGAAGTTGCATTCTTCATGCCTGTCAAGCACTTTCTGCTATTCACGTTGGATATCCTCCACTGTGCCAAAACAGCAACATTTCAGCTTCAATTTCATCTTTGGAAACAGAAAGAAGTCACAGGGGGAAAATCTGATGAATACAAGTGATGAGAAATGACAACCATCTGGTTATGGGTGCAAAACTGGCGTGTTGCAAGAGCTCTGCGAGACTCATTGCTTCATTCCCATAAGCTTGCTTCAACATTCCATAAGTTTCATGGAAATCGGTTCCTCGATTTTGCAAATGCGCAGATGCACGTGCTAACTAAAACATCTGTAATACAGGATTCAATGAAGTTAGTGCTTTAAAACTTTGTGTAGCTTCTCCTCAAGGTCAGTTTGCATCACCTCTATGCGCACATGGCAATTGTGTGATCCATTTCCCCACAGCGAGTACAGTCTCGGAATTTAATGATTGCACCTTGTATGGTACAAAACTGTTACAGAATCTAGTTGATGTGCTTTGGATACCACAAAGCCTCCTCCCAGAAGGTAACAAAGAAAAGCAGTCACGAAGAGGATGTGTAGCATCCCAGACAACACAGCGGACCCTGATCAAACAGCGCTTATATGCTATGTTCTGGATAGAAGGAAGTGGACTCCCAATAATCTTTTCTGCCATACTCACCATTCTGCACAGCCTTCCTGTCTGAAACAGTGATAACTCCAAACCAAACAGCAATACAATATGACAGGATGCTTTCCATTGTCCCTCTATAGAAAGTGGTGAGGACAGGAGAAGGAAGATGTGCTCTTCTCATACAACGCAGAAAAACAGGCATTGCTGTGCCTGTTTCATCAGTGTCTCACTATTGAGTGATCAAGCTAACCTGCTTGTCAGCTGGACATGCAGAAACTTAATAGTCCATCACCTCCACAGTTGAACTGTTAATATACAGAGGTGAATGGGTGTACCTGCCTTTTTTGAAAATGCTCTCTTTTGTTTTTCCACATTTAAAACCAAACTGTTTTTATTACACCAGTTCATCAAATCCTCTACCTTACGGGTATCAAACTTGCAGCATCATGTTGCCATCATGTGACTTTTCACAATGTTTTTCCCATTCACAAAGCTGGGATGGGCGTGGCTTGTGGCCATCAGTTTTACACCCCTGCTCTACCTCCTCCTGGTAATCACCCTCATTATCATCCTGAATGAAGTCCACCACTGTTGTGTCATCCACATTCAATTCAATTCAGTCCTTTATTGTCAACGCATAACGTGTGCAGCGAAATTGAATGAGCCTCCAATGGTACAATCATACAAAGCACAGAAACACAGAATACATTCAAATACAGAATACATCTCCAGACTTATAACATATACCTAACCCCAGGAAATACCCTAGCTAGGGACATTTCCACATACATTTACACATACATACACACACTTTATTCTACCGGTATGTACATATTGCACGTTGCACTGGAACTGTTGTATTAAGTCTAGTCATGGTGTTATGTGGCATTTAGAAGTCGGATGGCCCATGGATAGAAGCTGTTTTTCGCCTATTTGTCCGGCTGGCTATTCTTCTGTATCGCTTGCCCAATGGTAGAAGTATGAAGAAGTGGTGTCCCGGGTGAGAGTCCCTGAGGATTTTCCTCACTCTGTTGAGACAGCGGGACCTGGCTATTTCCTCCAGTGGGAAACTTCACAATATGGTTGGTGATCTAGCAGCTCATCTTGCAAAAAGTGACTCTGAGTGGCTGAACAACAATCAGATAAAACAATATTATATAAAGAAAATGATACAAGGACCTTTGATAAAATTAAATAGACTTTTCTCTGACTGTCTCCTTTGAATTTTAAAATGGTAGTAAAATGAGATTTCATTAGAGAGTGTTAAATTTATGTTTAAGATCTGGGTCAAACTGAGCTGTGCTAAGAGAGATTTCTTAAATATAGCAGTGATACCTGAATTCTTGTCATCCATATCAATTGATTCTGAACTATCTTAATTTCCAAAACTAGAGGAATACTGGAAACTCCTAACTATAAGATACTTTGCCTTTCTTAGCTTGATTAGAAGAGTGATACATATGATACGTGTCTCCTATTCCTATATTTGAACATAGGATTTTATCTAAGTAATTTTGTGTTCTAATCTTGTATTTCAGAAGAGCATGAATATATATTGGTATTATAAATTGAGATAAAGCAGCTCAGAGAAAACATTGCAAATATGCCAACCATTCTAGCAATGTTCACACATGATCTTATTTAATAAACTGGAACGTAACATTTTAAAATTATATGTTTTATTAAATGATTTTATCTATTATCAGATTATTTGTTGAGCCATTTTCTTTGCACAGGTAGCTGCCCTGTTTTATTTCTCTTGCTCTAGTATAGAGATAAACAAAAGGAAATTCATTTTTCTTTTGAATAATAGGTTGCTTGGAAGAGTTGTTTATTTCTATCTCATGTAGGATATAAATTTGATAGCTGTTTTTAGATCTGCAACTGATTATTTTTAAAGTAAGATTGTAATTTGGGAAATGAGCATAATGATAGAATGCACCAAACATAGTTTTCCTGTTTTAAAACATTTTTAGTTATCTGTTGTGTTTTATTAAGTATACTTTTTCATTTAAGAAATATTATTTGCCTATCTTTTATAAAATATCTTCTAAAAGTATATAATTTCTGGAAGGGGACATTTTCACTTCCTGTCATTTATGTATGTATAAATGTATATTTATACATATATAAACAATTTAAATTTATATTTATACAAATGACAGGATTTTCTTTAGTATGCTAAAACTGAAAATTAATATATGAACAGTTCTTAAATGTATTTGTTAGGTTTCCACAAAATCCTGTTTATGAAACCCTAATTCAGACCTTTAGTGCATTTAAGGAAAACAACATTTTAAGCACGTTTTTACTATTTATTCCCAAATATTTATCAAAAATGTTCTTAAAGTTGCACTTAAAATTTCTTTCATTAAAGATAAAAAGAAACTCATCTTGTAAATGCCATCAAACTTGCCACTCTGAAGATCTTTAATATTTGAATGCAGTAAAAAATAATTTCAAAATTGATTAAAAATGAAGTTCAGATTTGCATCCATTTAGGCTACATTATGTTTGTGATCATAGATGGAATCACTTGTCTTCCAGGCACTCCACTTACCAGATGACCACAAAAACCTTACTGCATGCCATCTACAATTAAGGACTAGATGTCTAGGATATTTGTGGACAATCCCCTGCTCTCTTCTTGCTCAGGAGACCATTTTGCCAACTAGGATCCGTCCTTAGCCACCGATCTTTGTTGTAATGCTGTCCCTGCTCCTTCAGGGATGTCTAGCTTACCATATCCTCACCAGAAATCTTCACCGATACTACTTTCTATAAATCTTCTGAAATCTTCTGAGTTATATAAAAAAGTCATAGACTATGAGACTGGCCCCTTTAAAGTGATATTTTGAGAATTGTGGAATGTTTCCACTTTTACAAGAAGAGAATGGGAATGTGTTTCTTCATACAAATAAATACACAGACAGAAACAAACTCAAAAATAAATTCTGAAAACTGACAGAAAAAAACTTATTCTTTTGGGTTTTTTTGTAGTAAAAATGATGTCACTTTGTATCATTGCACTACCAGAATAGGTCAGATGAACCCTTGAAAAGAACATTTCCATAAACTACCAAAATCAAAAAGATTATTTCTTGAATTGTTTCTTCAATAACCTCTCTTAGAGATTATAGGTTGAAGTAAAGTGAAGTGATCCTTCTATATTCTTGTTTCAAGCTCTGAATGACTTTAAAGGTCACTGCATCACATTTAACTGAACTTGGAAAGAAATCTAGGAGCCAGTGCAATTGGCAAAGCACATGTAACTTGATGATAATGACAGTCCCATTTGACCCAGAAGTAGAATATAAATGTTTTAACAAATGTGGAGACAAATATCTTTTTACTTCTTCTTTCCGCTGTTCCCATTAGGGGTCACCACAGCGAATCATCTGTTTCCATCTAAACATTTTTTGACTAATAATCTCATATTATATAGTGACCTACATTTAGAGGGATGGTAAATTATGAATACTTGCCAAAGAGATACTACAATATATGTTTTTCAAAGACCATTCATAAAAGGGCCAGGTTTTCAAAAAGAGAATCATTTTGAAAAAAAGATGATGGATAATTTATAATTCTCACAAGAAAGTTTATGTATGAAACAGGCCGTTACTTGAATCATAATTCTTCTCAAATTCATGGTACATTAATTCTTGCCACTAGCAAAATGATTTGCTTCTTTCAGGAGCATAAGTACTCACTCACTATGTCAGTGTGGGGATGACAGTTCTATTTTTCTTTCTGTGGCATTTTTAAAAAACAAATCATTGCCATTTCCTCTTGTACACCTCAGGCAAAATACTGGATTCATTTTGATTGTCTTCACCAGAAAGCAAAACCTACCTTTCCCCTTCCCTTCCCTTCCCTTCCCTTCCCTGGAGGTTCTCATTGTTTAAAAGTTTAAAAATGTGGGATAAAGAGAAAGATGAGAGTTATGTTGTATAGACGTGTAGTTAGCTTGTTCATAGTTCATGAATAAGTCAGAGTGTATAGACAGTGAAGGATAATGATGGTGGGAACTACTGTGGGAACTAACTTAAGTTTTGCTGTAATAATTGTTTACAATTGTTTGTCAAGTTTACAAACATTAAAAAATTAGTTACTGTTCTCTTCCTTTAAATAAGTCACTCCTCATGTTCAATAATAATTACATTAACATTATTTGCCTCAGTGTAATTATTTGCCTTAGTTTATTGGTCTGTTTCTGTTCTTTTGTGAAGTACTGTAACACTTAAAAAATATTAAACAAAAGGAATATTACATTCTGAGCTGCTATAAAGAACACAGCCCCATAGTCATTCCCCCTTCAATTTTTAATGTTGCCAAGTCAGCATAGTGGGTAGGCAAAAAACCTTACATTGGCATTGTCACATAATATATTTGTAATCAGAAATATCAAAACAGTTTCTTCTACCATGCTTGTCTACCTCAAGTCTGTTCAAATCTACTACATGATTGTTAAAAACGTCAATTTTAGTTATAAATAGCCTGAATTACCTTTTCAGGAATTTGTAGGAGAAAAATATCTTTACTAGAAGTCTTAAAACTACAATTACTCTTAGACAAATTTATTCTTAGAAATATTCACAACACAAAACTTCTTTAAAATGGATATTTAAAAGATCAAAACAAGTATTTTAATTATTTCTCTTCATGATGCAACAATAGATACAAGTCTAAAATTGACATATTGCTGAAAAGCAACAGCTGCACAGCCATATTAAGTAGAGATAAGGAAGCTATAGCTTTAATTATAGTAATTTTGAGATGGAAGCAATTTTTGCAAGCAATGGTTCATCTAACAACAGGAATAATTATGTGCTTGAAAATAGATAAGAACAAGCAAGCCTTTGGTATAAGCTGTTTCCATATTCAGTAACAGTTTTAGAAGTTATTTGTTTTGAAACAAATGAAATTTGTTAGTGTTCCCTGTGGTACATATGTGCTATTGTCCGTAACATTGTTTCAAACAAAATTGTGTCAGATCTATCTGATTAATCTTTTTTCCACACTATTGGATGAGGTATAAGATTACCAGGAAAATAACAAAAAACTTACTTCTATAATACCATAGAATTGAAATTCTGCTGAATTTGGGCTATATTTGATCCAAGTCCACTTATTTAATGTATTGTACAATTATTTTTGACTTGTGTGCTCTACTGTGTTAATTCCAATAAATAGGGAAAGGAGTACTGATCCCTGCTAATCAGTCTACACTTTATTTTCAAGAGCTAAATATATTTAGCAAAGCCACAAAGAGGAAATGGAAGAATTAAATTATCAATTGCATAATTGATATCAAAAGCACATTGCTCTAAAGATAAAGATACTTAATTTAATTAACATACCTAAAAGTTGTTGATAGGAAACTTCTTCCACAAAGCTGTCAATTCTTTAAGCTAATTTAGTGTCTGTAACTTTTGATGAAATATAATACTAAGATTTCTGCGCTGTTTGTCTTGAAATTGTGCCAAGTTCTAATACTGAGTTAGAGAAGAATTCTTTGCTGGGAACAGTTTAATTGGTGTTTTGTATGCATTTTACCTCTAGATACCACTGCGTATTGTGCAGTCTTTAATGTTGGATCAGACATTTTCTCTAAAATAATACAATAGAGATAATACAGTGGGGACTAAGTTGTTTTGTACAAATATGCAATATAATATGAGATGTTTTGTTTTGGTGTAAGATGTCATGAAATTTCAACCACTGGTTTTGCTGGGCATCAGAACATCTCTCCTTAATGTGTGAGTGCTCTGGGTACCTATAGAGCAGTGATGGTGAACTTTTTAGAGACCAAGTGCCAAAACTGCAAGTCTCTCTCTCTCTCTCTCTTTCTCTGTTGTGCGCAGGCATGTGGCAGAGAGCCAAAGACCCTTGGGGAGGCAGGGCATCACAACACCAGCAGCTCTACAGGAGGCGAGATCTTTTTCTTTTGCGAGAAGTTGCAATTGATTGATTGAACTTTTTTTTAGTCCCACAAATTTCTGTTTCCCTGCAAACGATGGTGAGAAATGCAACAGAGAAATGCGGTGGAGCTGAGCTGGGGTGACAGCGTGTGTGCCCACAGAGTGGGCTCTGAGTGCTACCTCTGGCATGCATGCCATAGGTTTGCTACCACTCCTATAGAGTTTTACTTACTTTACCGTTAGTTTTTCCTTGAAAGCAACGTATTCTGGATTGGTAGCTTGATGCTGTCTTTTTCCCTCCACAACTTGCTTCCTTTGTTTTGCTCTATTATTCTTAAAAGTTAGATGTCCAAAACTGTTGGGGGGGGGGGAACAATCTTTAGGGTATGTGGGGGAGTTGCTGATTGAAAAGGGAAGGAACTAAAAGAAATGTCATATGACATAGGGTGCCCTTCATGGTGCCTGTGATTTTCTTTGTATTTCTGAGATTTTTGTTTGAAAGTGTGCATACACTGATCAGCATGCATGCACTGTGTCGCATTACTCATTTCTGTTCCTGGAATCTAACTGTTGTTTTTTTTAAAAAAAAACAGACAAGTTTGTAAAGCAGCTAGCTAAATATATGCTCACCAATATTATTCACTGAGAGAGAATGCTCAGTGAAGAAAAGGGAAACTGAGATAAGAAAAATAAATAGAAACAGTATATCCTATCTTTGTAATGCCTGCCGAATGCTGTGGTTGAGATACCATGCATTTCACTGAAATGGTGTGCAGAATGAGAATAGGAGTTGTGTGGTGTGGACATTACAATTCTGCAGGCAGGCATTAAAGAAAAGTACTGGAGTAACAGGTTTCACATATAAATGGATGGATGGATGGATGGATGGATAGATATAAACAGACAGACAGACAGACAGACAGGATTACTATGAGCTAGTAATGTGCTGCAGCCACCAAAAAAACCAACACAGTCTTAGACTATTAACAGAGGGATAGAATCAAGATCACATGAAGTGTTAGTACTGGTTTATAATGCCTTGGTAAAACCACACTTGGAATATGGCATCTAGTTTTGGTCTCCACAACATAAAAATATGTTGAAACTCTAGAAAGAGTTCAGAGAAGAGAAGCAACATTGACTAGAGAGCTGGAGGCTGAAACATATTAAGAACAGTTGCAGGAATTGGGTATGTCTCTAGCTTAATAAAAAGAAGGATTAGAGGTGAGATGATAGCAATATTCCCCAAGGCACCTGAAGGCAGGACAATAAACAGTGGATGGAAACTAATCAAAGAGAGAACCAACCTAGAAATAAGGAGTAATTTCCTGACAGAACAATTAATCACCGAAAAGGCTTGCTCCCAGAAGTTGTGAGTGCTCTGTCACTGGAGGTGTTTAAGAAGCGATTGAACCATTGAGCCCTTTGCCTGAAATGACATAGGGTCTCCTACATGAACTAGAAAACCTCAGAGGTCCCTTCCAACTCCTAATCAGTTATTCTAAGATATATATATATATCTTTAAACAAAAATATCACACACTCACACACACACACACGCGCCCGCGCGCACACACACACCCACACATTTAAATTTAGAGGTGAACTTTGACATCTAATGGTGTATCAATTATAAATACAGGTGAAACTCGGAAAATTAGAATATTGTGAAAAAGTTCACTTATTTCAGGAAATGCAACTTAAAAAGTGATGCTAATATATGAGATAGACTCATTACATGCAAAGCAAGATAGTTCAAGCTGTGATTTGCCATAATTGAGATGATTATGGTGTACAGCTCATGAAAGCCCCAAATCCACAATATCAGAAAATTAGAATATTGTGAAAAAGTTCACTTATTTCAGGAAATGCAACTTACAAGGTGATGCTAATATATGAGATAAGACTCATTGCATGCAAAGCAAGATAGTTCAAGCCGTGATTTGCCATAATTGAGATGATTATGGTGTACAGCTCATGAAAGCCCCAAATCCACAATATCAGAAAATTAGAATATTACATGCAATCAATAAACAGGGATTGTACATAGAACAATATCGGACCTCTGAAAAGTATAAGTATGCATATGTACTCAGTACTTGGTTTGGGCCTCTTTTGCAGTAAGTTGCGTTTACTGAAATAAATGAACTTTTGCATGATATTCTAATTTTCCGAGTTTCCCCTTTATGATATATAACTGATATATAACCAATACCTGTTTACAAGGACATGAAGACATAACTTCTGGTCCCTTGTTCCTCTGTTGTTGTTTTTTTAAATATGTCCTATTTTCTCTATAGTAATAGGAAACCTGGAACTGGAAAGTTATAATCAGTGGTTTACTGCTATATGTTGAAGAACCGGCTTTGCCATCTTCATTGCCTTTGCACCTCACCACTCAGGACAGCTGATTGCCCAATTAGGTGTCACAGTTCACTTCTGAACAAGAACAAGAATTCATTTCTTTGCTGTGTGCACAATGCCCGCCCCCACTTCACTTTCTGTGATCTGATTGTCCTTATACTTGGATGTAGGTCTATTTCATCTTGATTTAGTAACAGGGTTGTCCAATATGGATTGGTTACCACAGATACAAAGAAAACCAGGAGCCCTTCTTTCTCTTTTAGAGGAAATAGGTTCATTTGCAGCCAGTTAATATGTATTGTTAAGCATGAATTTTACATGTGAAATTTTATATCTTGAATTGCAAGTTCAAAGTTAATAATAAATCAGGTGCTGCTTTTTTGAGTTAGCAGTAGCTCAGATTTATTAAAGCTTTGTTGAGGATTTAGACATATAATTTTCTCATGTTAAAATTTGTTTTGAATAGCCTTTTAAAATTGCTAATAATCCGGTTACAACCAGTCAACTGTGAAGTGATCATATTCTAAATATAGGTAATACTCATTTGATGACCATAATTGGGACTGCTCTGTAAAGCGAAACAGTCGCTAAATAGAGCATGACTATGCTTTTCTTTTTCTACTCACCTACCCTTTGAAATGCTTATCCTGGCACTGGGCTAGTGGTCTCACAACTGTTGCCTCTATCTGACAAGACTAATTAGTTGCACACCTTAAGACTCTCCAGCAATCTTGCATGCTGCTTCATTTTGAATGAGCTGAAGTTTCTGAATTTTCTTTAAGGGTAGTCACATCTGGAAGAAATTATTGTAATTTAGGTGAAAGACTGAACTTTAATGAATACTTTCAGTAATTTTATTAAATAGTGTGGTTGTAATACATTTCCTATATTTACATTAGTAGTGAGTTCTTGTTTTCATTTTCATATGTTTGAATTAGCATCCTCGTACCTGATCTAATAGCTATGTGGAAGATCTTTACCAGTGCTATACTAGCTGTTCCTTATAGCTGCTACCTAGTTTGCTACTAGCTAGGTTTGTCTGAAAGTGTTTAAATAGGGACATCCACTTCTGGTGAGTATCAGCTTGCAGGCTGGAAAAAACAGGGGGTGGCAGAGGAAATACTTGGGGTGGGCAGGTTGAATGTCTGCAAAGGAATGTACTGTTGTTGAACTTCCCTATTCTCTTTGAACTTTAACAGAAACTTATTCTCATCTCCAGTGGTCTATTTCATTTCATGAGAATATTTGTTTCTTAATTACTTCACATTATGAAGTACTGTATATGATAAACATTATCTTTTGTAGGCTTTTTTTTCATTTTCTTTCAATTTAGTGAAGATATATTGACGCAAAGAGGCATCCAATCTTTTTTGCAAATGTTACAATTTCATTGTCTATTCCAATTTAGAAATGGTGAATATTGATGACAAAATTCTCATGTATAACTTGTACAGTCATTATATTACAGTACTATTCAACTATTACTAAAATCTGTAATTAAAGAGAGCAATTACCATATATAAAAAGTCATATTAATATCAATTTTACCTTACTAAAAGCTGTATAACACTGTTCCACTCAACTTTTGCATCCAATTTAGCACATAGGTTTTGGGAATCCTGAATCAATACAACCATGCTATGTCTTTTACATAAATATTTGTGTTTTTATTTCAGCTGTCGAACCAGTAATAGAAAAAGCTTGATTGTAACTTCTAGCACATCTCCAACACTTCCACGGCCACATTCTCCACTTCATGGGCATGCAGGTAATAGAAAATATGTACATGGGATATATTTATTTTATTTTATTTGTTAATTTAATTTCTTCTATTGAAATTTAATATAATAAATAGACATGGTTCCTGACTCCCAGGTATTCATTTAAATAAAGATGGATGAGCAAGATTTCTTTGTTGCCTATAGATTGGGCATCATTCAATTAAGTACCAATTTGGAGGCAGATGTTTTTAACTTTGTAAAATGTTATAAAGTTAAGGTTAACTACATTTATCTGATAATATTACTTTCTTGTCATTTTCACTTCTCTGTGTTACATTCATGTAGAAAGATCTTAGTTTCCATATATGTTTACACTGTTCGTCAGTATATTTCTGTAATGCATATTATGCCTAAAATATTTTTATTATTATTATTGTTGGTGATGATGGTGGTGGTCATGCAGCCAGATGTTTAGGCTGGATTTCACATTTTTGTTTACCTTCAAATCCTTTGCAAGGACCTAGGATAGGTAGATGTATATTAAAGATATCATTGCGGGATGTAAGCTGTTCCAACTAAAGCTTCTTTTGCAATTTGCTGAAGGGGATGTTGTCAAAGCTGACGGTCTTCATGTGGTCCTCATGTGTTCGAATTGCATCCAGAGTTGGTACTCATCTAGACTCTTGATGTTATCTTCATGTGGTCCTCATGTGTTTGAATTGCATCCAGAGTGGCTGTTGGTACTCATCTAGACTCTTGATGTTATCTCCATAGGGTATCTTAATTCCTTCAATTTTCACTGACCACACCCCCTGTTGATGGTAAGGATGGCACTTTTGTCCAGCCTAAATTCCATTGCAATATCATAGTTATATATTCAGAAAGTATTAAGCAAGGATTCTCTTTCAGATGATCTTTTTCCATGCAGCTTCAGATTGTCTGTGTGAGACAGGTGATATAACCTGGCAGATTACTCCCACTGCAGAATTGAATCAGAAGCAATGTCAGTTCAAGATATTAAATGCGTATAATGTATAGACTAGTTATGTATAAAGTCATTCCTGTTAGCACTGTTTGAAAACACCGTCTTCTATCTGAAAATTTGGATCAAATTCAGATTTACATGCAACTAACTTATAAAACAGATCAGAAATTGCAGTGTTTGTATGTAGCGGAAAACTATATTTTGCTGAGAAACACTGATGGAAAAAGTGATGGAAACTGATGGAAAGAGAAAGACCATAATCTCTTTCTGCTAAATGTTTTAAACTGGCATCCTGACTGTATGTCAGTAAACTTTTCATAAAAATATCTTTTTTTGAGATAAAACTGACTTTCAGTTACTCTTGTAACATATTGGCAAAATGTACTGCATGCAGTATGAATATGTTTGAAACGGCTACCAAATCTACACTTTATCCTCCTGAAATATATTATGTGAAAGTCTCAGTTGAGGAAAGTCAGGATGAATGATGGGGATGAAGATTTCTGACAACTGTGGTGTATGGAGGAATTGCAGCTTGGAATGAGAAGAAGAGCAAATGATAAGGAGCATGAATAAATCAATGATGGAAAAAAGAAAAATCACAAGCAAGCAAACTTTGAAGGATATAATAGATCTGAATGAAAGTGACCTAATTTTGTAGAGCAGGGTTTAGGATTCAGGGAAGTAAAATGGAGAATTAAATTGTATGTCATGAAGTATTAATTGGTAGTATGTAAGTCAGAATCCATACAGTCAGGCTTCAAATATGAGGGCATGAAACCCAGCTCCTCTCAACTGCCCAGATACTGGAAGTTTATTCAGTGATTGGCTAAAAAAGCTGAAACTTGAAAAACTAGAATGGAACCTTTGCTGTAGAAAAAAAAAGATCCCTGAATACAATATATATATGTATATACAATATATATATGTATCACTTCTGCCCTTGTAACCTCCTGTCTGGACTATGCCAATGCTCTCTACATGGGGCTCCTCTTGAAGAGCATCCGG
>JAEANM010011745.1:0-15126 GCA_017656035.1 Myanophis thanlyinensis | reverse complement strand
GGATTGGATTGGAATGGAATGGAATGGAATAGAATTCTTTATTGGCCAAGTGTGATTAGACACACAAGGAATTTGTCTCTGGTGCATAAGCTCTCATATGACATTCAAACTCAGATCTTATTCAATTCAACTCAATTAATTCAATTCAATTAAGGTGAAATTTTTACCCAGGCTTTGTACCTCTAGTTTTATAGTTTTACTTACTTGAATTATGGCATCATGCATCCCTCAAGCTTGAAAAGTTAACCTGCAAGTTTCTGACAGAAGTCAGTTGGCAGAGAGAACTTGCTGCAAAATATGAACACAACAGGTGTACTACTCCGGGCTCCCTACTCACACAGCCATAAAAAGTATACAATGTGTGTAATGTGGCAACTCAGAATCTGTTACTTCACTGGGGTGACAACCCTATCATACCATCTCATTTTGGATTCCTCCCACCCCCCACAAAAAGAGATATTTATTTAAAATTAAGTATGGATTGGGCAGGAACTGTAGAATTGGCTGGAATGCTGACAAAGAAGGTGACTGATGAATTGAAAGTATCCAATTATGATTAGCTAAGGCTGGCTCAATATATTCCAACACTTGGCCCCTACAATATATTAATTTAAGGCAAATCCAGAGTAATAAGTCAGTTTACAGTAATCAAATGAATACCCATAACAACACATTTTTATGAAGTTTTGATCAAAACACAATTCCATCTAATTTACTGGTGGACTAGATTTTTTCCTATACTTCAGGAAGGGAAATATAGTACTCATATTCCAATATATTTGTCTTAAACTATTTTCTTTACCTAATTAGATTGTAGGGAAGATTGGACATATTTATATAAAAAGAAAGTAATTGCTTTATTTCCCAAAATAAGCAAATTCTCAAATTAGAGCAAGAGAATCCATGGATGAATGTCAGCAGCTGCAAAGAATATTAAATCATCTTGATGTGGTTGTTATTTAATCGCCAAGCATGTAATCAATGCAGTACATTGTTCAAATGAGATCAGTCTTCTTATGTTTGGTATGTTAATTTTATTCATTGCTTTTTAGAAATATTCAATAAAATTGGAATTCATGGTAAGCATAGAGATGAGTAAGTGATCAGTGTGTAACACAATCAATGTAATAATTTTTCATCTCTGAATGAGAAGAATATAAAAAATCCCCAGAAAAGTCATTATGCTATGCTATGCTATGCTGTGCTATGCTGTGCTGTGCTGTGCTGTGCTGTGCTGTGCTGTGCTGTGCTCTTTCTATATATGAAGTCAATCATCTGGTTATCCCCAACTGATGTTATATGGCTACTAAAAAAACACTATGCAACTTTTTGGGGACAGTGAAAACATTTGGAATTTGGAGAACATATGTTGGATGTCCTTTATGATTCCTAGACTGGAGATGGTTGCACATTCACAAAATGGCTATTGCTTTCCATGCTCCCCTTTACCATCTGTCATTTCCAGAACACTGCTTTCCACAATGAGAAATTTGGGTCCTGTCCCCCCCCCCAAACAAATTTTCAAAAAAGCAGCAGGAAGATGCAATAGCTATCTTCCTCATTTTTAAAAAGTAATTAAAAAAATCTCTAAAAATGATGCAGCAGCTGCAAATGAAAATCTCTGGGGACTTCAAAACTACAAAATCTTTTTCTTTTTTCCCTCCTTTACTTCATTGGGTTGTTAATATTTTATATTAAAACTGTACATGTGATGGAACATTTAAGTCTACTTTCAAGCAGAAGATAAATGGCAGAAAGCCCAAGAATGGGTTAAAAATTAAAAAGCACATTAAAGATCTGGGAGCAAAAAATATATTTACCAAGTGCAGCAAAAGGATAACAAAGTTGGCATTGTTATCAAGCAGGCTTTTGAGGGAAGAAAATTTCATAAATGGAAAACTGCCATTGAGAAAGCACTTTCATTAGTTGCAGCTTGGTGGGAGCAGCTGGAAGAGAACCTTTGAAATATTAACAGAGCACAGAGATTATATGGACTGGAACAGAATTTCTTCAAGTACCTTCAAGTCCTAAACCACATAGGGTGTTAAACATGAATGCTAATACTATTTAAATGGGTTTGGAGACTGACTGGAAGCTAATAAAGTTGTTTCAATATCAACCCCTGTCAAAAACTCAGGTGCCATTTTTAAAAAGCTTTATTTATAAATAAATTTTAAATGAAACTTTGACAAGGTATCAGTCAGCTATTCCTTGGTTCTAGATGGCCGTGGATGTTTCCACTTGTATGAACTCTGAAGTAGATGCTGGGAGGAAAAAAGAGAACCCCCTTCCCCAAACCCTCTGCTCTAACTTTATATTTCGTTTTGGCTGATAGGAAATTGGGACTAGAAGATGGTTTAAGTTCTCACAGGAAATAGAAGAAGGAAAAGCAAATATGGAATTAGGCCCAAAGGGAAAGTCTTTAAAAACATACATGATGATAGTTCACCAGGATTTTAGGGAGAAGAAATGGAGCTATGGAGATACTGACTGTTGGTGAAAGAATTTTTTTAAATAAATAAAACTTGACAAAATGTTCTGTATGTGGCACGTTTTATTCAACATCTTCCTATTTGAAATAATGATGCATTGGCAAATATAAGAGTCCCAGATTTTGTCCATGGCTAACAATGATTTTACAGAAATGTTTCTGGGAAATTCTCCTTATCCACACATCCTTCATTGATGGAGCTCTCATTAAAGCAGAAGTAAGCAAATGGTATGACAACTTTTTGTTTCCTTTGAAACTTGGAATGAGAGACAGAGGATAGGTGTTTAGGCAAACCTACATACTGTAGATCTACATCATAGTAGGCTATATTGCAACTTGTTCAGTTTTGATTTGGCATATTGTACAGACTCAACTATTGCAATTTGTATACACCTTGATTTAAGGTGAAAGTAAAGGTTTCCTCTGTTAAGGTGTCTTGACTTTAGGGCAGGGTTCCTCAACCCCAGGGCTGTGGCCTGATACTAGAACTGAGTGACGTGTGAAACTCCATTTGTATGAGCAGCAGGAGCATGCAAAGCTCCATTTCAGTAGTGGGGGCACTTGCTCACATATAAAGATCCATTTATGCACACAGCAGGTACATGCAAAGCTCCATTTGTGTGAACAGAGGATGCATGGTCATCCCTGCTTGCATGGAACTACCTCCTTTTCTCCCTGCCACCGCTGCCAGTCCACAAAGGTTGGGACTGCTGCTGTAGGGGGTAGTGCTCCTCTTCATTTCTTAGCTGATGGAGTCCTTCCATGGTCATGCGGCCTACATGACGCACTCAGAACACTGTTATTTTTCCACTCTGTTAAACAAATAATTTACTGTCAAACTATGTATCAAGTCTGCAATACTATTCTTCTTCTCATCATTCAATCACCTATCCCCTACCACTATGACTATAACTTGTTGCTTGCATCCTTACGATTTATACTGATTATTGTTTCCTAATATGATTTGATTGCTCATTTGTACCCCATGACTAAGTGTTGTATCCTATGATTCCTGCCATATGTACCATTTCCTTTAATGCACACTGAGAGCATATGCACCGAAGACAAATTTCCTGTGTGTCCAATCACACTTGGCCAATAAAGAATTCTATTCTATTCTATTCTATTCTATTCTATTCTATTCGATTCTATTCTATTCTATTTATTCACTCGCATTTGCATGCATTTGAACTGCTAGGTGGGCAGGAGTTGGGACAAGTAACAGGAGTTCACTCAGGTGGCATTTGGAACCCAGGTTGTCAGCTTTCCAGCTGACAAACTCAGCATATTTAACTGCAAAACCATCATGTCCTCCCCCCTTTGGTTTATGGCCCAGCACATACTGTAGAGTAAAATGGTTTATTCAATAAACTATGGCTTGGAACAATGTGAGACTTAGTCTATGTATATGCTTATACATAAAAAAGAGTCAAAACTAAACAAATCACATTATAGCTCAGCATTATGTCTCAATCAAATAACTAGATTGTCCGAGATACCATGGTCCAAACCAATCTGGCTTTGACCAGAGAGATAATACATATAATTAGCCCAAGAGAAAATGAATGTTGATGGAAGAGGTGGATGGATGTTTTAACGAGATATTCAGATAATTTTATTTTGTCCTAAGTTTTTAGGAGAAATGACTAAGGCTTTGTAATGGAGTATAGCTATATGGCGTCAATTTTATGGTGATGCCTTGGACAGTTTGTCAGATTTCCAAAGATTTGAACAGCCTTCCCCACTAAAACTGGGAGATTTTCCTGTAAGAGTTTCTTGAAATATCAACTTGACTAAATATAAATCCATAACATTATTAATAAATCAGCTTGATAGAGCTTTGTTGTCAAAGGCTGTTACTCAGGTGTGAAAAACTTTGCAGTATGTCTTGTTTGGTGACAGCAGATTGGAAACTTATTAGCAGGCAGAAGAGCATAGTTATGTCATTCAGTTTAGAGTATGATTGCCAGGATATTTGAAATGACTCAACTGATCAACTAATACGTTCATTATTTTCCAGAAGAGAATTCAAATGAATTGTCATGCAATAGCTCACATTTAAATGAAAATGTCTTTCTTTTTCTATATTTCAATCTCAGTATGTACACACAATTTTTAAAAATCAGTTCTTCGTATCATCTCATTTTTATTGAGTCCCAGGGGAGACTGGACGCATGCTTTCTGAGAAAGCTGTCAGAAATATAATATCAGCTGCTTATCCCCTTACCTAATTATTATTCAAAGTGCCAAGAAGCTACTTCATTTCTCATGAGTTATAATTTGTTTCTTAAGTTTCTGTAAGCAAACAACTTTATTCTATAGCCTAATGCAAGGATTTCTATTTTATTTGTTCTTGCAGGCCCTGGTTAATGCAAAAAGCAGCTATGGTACTAAGACTATCCCTCAAATATATAATGTCATAAATGTGTGCACATGCATCTATAGCCTACCCTACTGAACTAAAACAAGATTCTTAATAAAATGTGTGAAAGCTGTAGTTAGGGTTGTAAATCATAATACATGTCTTAGTGATATGTCTGAGCATAGCCAGTCATGGCTTATTCAATGTACTGGTTTTTTTAATGTGCATTGAGAGCATATGCATCAAAGACAAATTTCTTGTGTGTCCAATCACACTTGGCCAATAAAGAATTCTATCTATCTATCTATGGCATATTCAATAAACTTATGGCTAAACACCATGATTTAGGATCAAAGAAGCATTCATTCTTAGCAACTTGATAATGTGCAGTATGAAAAAAAAGTTTGTTATAATGATATGCTGTAAACTCTGCACTTTATGTACTTGAGTGAAATACACAACTATGTATGAATAGGCAGAATATGATTTATTGATATTACAATTTATTTCTTCATTAAATTAAATGCAATGAAATCATGCCTTATCAGTTCAATCCTAAAATGTATACTTCAAAGTTAAGACCAAATGGAGGGTGGGAGCGGCTTGCTCCACTGTAAATAGGTAAAAGATAGTTTTACACTAAACTATACTAAATTACACTAAACATTTCATTTTCACTAAACATACTGTGAATCAAAATAAGCTATTCAAAAAAAAGTTTTGAACTATCAATTTCTTTATTAAAACAGAATAATTTTGCAGCTCAAATGTTTCAGCAACTGGAAGCTGAAAGGCTGAACCAAATTGACAGGTACAACATGTGATTGGCCTTGCACTGATTTCTATTAAACTGTTGCTAGAGATTTAGAAGATGGCAACTGAGTGTTGGAGTCTAGTTTTCATTTATTTCAAAGAAAATAGGAGAGGAAAGGTAATAAATGATTTTACTTATCTCTCTTCCACAGAATCCCATCTTGCTTTCTGTTTTACAGCAAAATATACTCCCAGAAAATACAATCTCACACAAGTACTTATTGAAACCAAAAGAAAAATGTCAGCAAACAATATGAAAATATGGTCAAAGGCACCATATTTTTTCCTTCCATTCACTTGTGTTTGATTCTTGGACACTGTCTGGACAATACCTGTCTGTTTTCTTGGCAAGATTTTTTTTAGAAGTAGTTTGCTATTGTTTTCTTCCTATGGCTATGAGAGAGTGATTGTCCCAAGGACTAGAACTCACAGTCCCTGGTTTCTACCCTATTTCCTCAATCACCACACCAAACTGGCTCTTCTAATATGCTCCTACAAAAAAATAAACTTAACTGAGATCCTGCTTTCTGGGAAAAAGCTGCATTGTACTATATAAGGCAATTGCTCAAAAGGCAATTCCACATGGCATCCTCAACTGCTTGTCTCTCATGCTACTTCCAGCTTTTCCAAAAGCCAGTTTAACAATTTCCACTCTGGGTTGCAGTAATTTGGCAATAGGACTGATTTGTTGATCAGTATGGATTATATGTACTACAGGTCTTGATTGGCAATTCCTTTGCTTCTTCTGCTTCCAAAACGGATGTATCTGGCTTTTCAATTCAGGTATGGTATTGTTTCCTCGTTCTTTTCCTTTGCTTTCCCAGTTATCAAGTTATTCAGGTTTATTTATTTAAATTTATATACCGCCCCCTCTCCCAAGGGATTCGGGGCGGTGATTTCATTTAGGTTATTTCATTTAATATGAGCTCAGACTCTTTATCAGGGTTCCAGCTAATGCCCCCAATGTAATCAAAACTCCAAAATGACGAGTGTCCTTAGAATTAGATTTTATTGAAGACATCAACTTGGCACATCTGGAGAAAACCTAAATCTGAATTCCCATGATTTCTCCATCCAAAGTAAAGTCAAAGTTTCTTCCCCTAAACCATCACATGCCACCTTCTGGTCCAATCTGATTTGGGTGGCATCCAAAGGTCATCTCCATATCCAGCCCCATCAGTTGCAAATGTAATGACCTTGTTTCTCATGGGAAACAATATTTTAGAGATAAACTTCCCCCAGCTAACTATCTATTTCTAATCCCAAATATATTGTTTTGTGGCAAGACTAAAAGAACTACCGTAATCCTTCTAGAATGAATTCAAAGAGAAAATACATATTTAAAAATCCCTTTTTTAGTCTTGACACTCTTTTCCCTCTTGTTCTTTAGATAACCTTATTGCCTTGATGCCACCATGAGTACAGCAAAGAGAACACATAGGGCCACAGAAACTGTGACATCAAAGAGCTGATAGTTCAGGTTCACAGGATCAAATAAGTAGCATTTGCTAGAACTTTGTAACTTAATTCCAAAGTGATTGCATTATAATATAAATATTTTTAATATTTTTAAAAGAAAAGGGAACCATTGTACTACTGTGGAAAGAAATGTTCCTAGTTGGCCTTTGGGTAATGTAGGTATGGGGTGAAGGAGGAATGGCAGATGAGGTTGGGGAAAAAATGTTGTTCAAGAGACTTCACTGGATTCCATGAACTTTATTGACCATGACTGTATTGCCTCAAGAAAGAAGAAAAAAGGAAGCTGCTGACCAATTGGAAACATTGTAGCATAGATGTCCCAAAGGTGCTTTTTCAAAGAGCAACTCGACTTTGTTTTCACATCTCATCCAAGAAGGTTCTTCAGTTCATGAATTCAATTTATTTATTTATTTTATTTTATTTTATCAAAATTTATATACTGCCCCCTCTCCCAAGGGACTTGGGGCGGTGCGTTTAGGGCATTCTCATGTGAATGTTAGTAATTATGCAATGAATGGTGACTCATGTACATAGTTTTTTATGCAGAAGACTCTATTTGGAGATGCCAATTTATGAAAATGACATCTAAATATGGTTGTTTAGTTCAGAGACTCTAAAGAAATTTAGGAACATTCCAATTGGAATTTTTACCTTGATCTATTCATGTATGAAGCTTTTTATGTAGTTCATTTTGATTAATGCACTTTGGACTGAAGTCTTAATGCATGTCAAGATTCATTCTAAGCTACGCACTAACCAGGGATGGATAATAATTGCAAGCTCAGCTAGATTTGCATGTCACCTTGACTGTGGACAGGCTGCTGGTAGGAATTCATACATAATCCTTAAACATGAAAAAAGTTAATGGTTTTATATCCTTAGTTATGTTTAACATAATCATCTTTAAGGAAAACAAGCCAAAATTAAGCCTATCTATGCAAATATCTGTCTTTTCATTTTATGTTTTATCTTAATGCTATCCCATTAGGTGATAATATAGTAAGACTTTCAACTCTCTAGATAATTCCTTTATATATTTATAACATGGGGGAATGGATCAATAGAATATGAAGAGTATGTGGAGTATTATATAAAAGAGTATTTGTGGACTAAAAAATAGTATTCAGATATCTTTTAAGAAAACCATCAGCTTTGTATTGTGTAAATCAAAACTGTTAGAATGCTTCAGCTGAATATATTTTGGAAATGTGAATACAACTGATGATATTCAGCCTTCATTGAAGAGGCACTTGTTGAGTTAGCATGGTGAAGGTTAAGAGGAGATGAAAACCTGATGATTTGAAGGAGTCTTGTGCATTGTTCCATATTCATAGAGTTGTAAAATGAGTATTTTTCAGGCAATTATCCTATCCATAATTCATTGAAATAAAAGGGTATGTGGCTTGAGTTTCCTCCCATGCATTCTTATTCATATCATGTCAATAGGCATATGAACATACATTACATTCAGACAAATGTGGCAAAGAGGGTATTTTTCTTTTTATAATAATTTTTACTGATGCGTAGAAAGATAAAGAATGAATAAAAACTAAGAATATTATAAAAAGTTAAAAAAAAAACTGCAGAGAAAAAATGAAAAAAGATATATAAAGAAATGATTCTCTCCTCCAACCAGACAAGTAGAAACAACTTTAGTAGCTTGTCACTGCTTCTGATATTTCAACAAAAGACTTTCCCTCATATCTTATCTCTTGTGAATAAACAAATTATAGTCTGATCATCCAGTCCTATTTATCTAAAGTCAATTAAAAAATAATAACAAATATATTTTAAAACAATAAATCAGTTTTATATTCCTTTCCTTTTAACACAGTAAACATTTAACATCTTTAAAAATACAGAAAAACATCTTCTTCCCATATCTTATCTCTTTATAAACCAATCTTTAAAGCTTTGTTATTCATTCCTATTTTTATTCCTAGTAAAAAAGTCCATTAAGAACTACCAAAACCATCACATATAGTTTAATCTTGATCAAGTAAACCCATTTTTATATTGCTTCCATTTAATTTTAAGTGTTTGATTCTTAATTCCTTCAAATAGTCTCCTACAAGCTGATTACTTGCCATTGTCTCCTCTTAGAAACTCCTTCACAAGTTTAACACATCTTTTTTCTATGTCTAAGGTATAAAATCTATCCAAGTTATTCTTCTGATTTATTATATGTATGTCCCTTTTATTGTTAAGATATTCGTAGGTTTGAGTTGTAAATCCTTTGTAACCTATTTTCCATATTCTTTTTGTAGCCTGACATTTTACAATTGATTTTCAGGTCCACATTCAAATCATCCTTAGTCTCTGTGTTTTCCAGTAAAATATACTCCTCTTTCATAACTTCTTTTGAATTCATTTTTATAACATTCTTAAGAGTAATTTTTGAATATATTATTTTTATATTATGGAGTATGCTGTAGACACATGCACTATGCTTTAGAAGTGTTCCTAAAGTAGATAAGTCTCATGTTCATCAACAATCTCTGCTGACATGAAAGAGATTTTGATCATATTGTGATTAAAATGTAGCTGGATTCTGAATCCTGAGATACATTGGGATAATTCATGCTAAATATATATTTTCCTGAAAATCTGAGAGTTCTAATTCAAAATTCAGGGAATGATGTAGTTTTTGTAGTCATTTGCGCAGCAGAAATGGATAAATGAAATGCATAAAATTCAGCTTCCCCCTCCCACAGTAAAAGAAACATTACTAAATTCAGAATGGGATAATAATAATAATAATTTCTCATTATTTATGAATACTTTATTCTCTTTATATAATACTCCGCAACCTCTCTGAAAGGTGATATAGCTATTCCTTATGATAGGGATCATTATTTTTGCAAATCTTATCACATTCCATCTCAAAACAACAAAACAATCCAATTTTAAATCTCCACACCAATTTCAACGAGATTTGACATGCTTCACTATTTAAAAGAGGCCAAATTTAACTGCAAAGTCCATCCCACTACACTGAAAAGGAAAAGTTATAATCATTTCCCTAGTGCTAGACTATTAATAAAACAAATTCTGAATCAAGGCAATGAACTGGACTGGAGTGTTTTTGGACTATCTTTGGAATGCCTCAGAACAGATCAGGCCATTTCAAAAAAATTGAATCTCTTTGGATACTTAGAATTAGTGGGCAAATTTCCCCACAAGTATTCTGGACTGGTCAATTTGCAGATACTTATATAAGTTGATTGGTTTGCAATTTAACACTTAGCTAATCATTTGCACACTTCACTAGTTTCTTTTTGTCAGTTTAATCAATGTTCTAGTTATATTAAACTTTGACCTTTCTGTTGAAATCCTTTATCAAGTCTCCAGAGCCACTGCTTTTTTCAGAACAGATTTATTCCTGAGCCAAATTGTATAACTACAGTATATATGGAAAACTGTTATTTTTTAGTTTTTACCATAAGCTGATCAGATGGAACCAAAATTAATATTTGCTAACATATAGTAGCTGTAACATGGCAACTTTTCATATTGCATCATTTGAATTCCATATATATATTTCTATAGGAAACCTGTAACTTGAATTGCTATCAACTCTGAAATGGATAGATTCCCACGGCAGCCATTTTCCATTTCTCAAGTGGCCACCCAACTTGGGGAAAGGGCAGAGGAGGGGACTGCAAACTAGTTAAAACAACCAACTATTTCATGGGAACCAAGGTCACTCCCAACAGGTGTCGGCCAGAGACTAAGACTGGTTGCCAAGGAGACATCAGCACACTTAATTAGACAATGCGACCTGTGACATGAGGGGAGGGGGAATTTCTAACATTTAATTATACTGAAACCACAGGAAATAACTAGATCTGGTTTTAAGATAATCTGTGCCAAAATGATATACTCAATAAAGCAGTTCTTTGAGGAAATGGAAAGTTTTGGAGTGCTGACTTGTTTGGGTTCATTAGTTGGAACCTTGACAATTGTTTTTAATTGTTTGCATCACTTAATTATTATCATGTGTTAATTTAATACTCTTATCAGTCTTATATTAGTCCACACCAACTCACAATTATCATTTGATAAGCTTTCTCATAAGTATTACAACTAGTACATCTATTATGCAATGTCACTCTGGTGAATGAAATTTAACTGGTTTTTTTTCAATTGATGGTATATTATCTACTGGTAAGTCCCATCTCTCCTTTTTCTGCAACTGTTCCATCTCAAATCTGTCCTGGAAATGGGACAACAGGGAAGAAAGATTTAGAGGACACAAGTAATGGACCGGGATACTGCTTAAATCGAGATCTGCTAGCATGACATTGGGTATAACTAATCATATTCTGATCATTATAATTAATACAGTAGTATCCAGTGAAAAACACATTCTAACTAACAAAGAACCCCAATGGAGAAAGTGTTAGCTAGTTTGGGAAACATTTTGAATGTTCACCCTAAACTTTAGGCCAGAATTCTGCCCAAATATTCAAATACCTGTGGTCCGGTATAATCTGAGTTGTGGAGCTCATGGAAAGAGTTTGAACAGGTTACTCTATGTCTACTGCTCCATTAATGATTTAGAGTATTTTCATTCTAACATTGAAGTGATATACAGGTTGTTCTTATTGCTTTTATTTTGGTATAATGATGACAGGATGACTCTAAAAGTCACTTTGTCACTAGTAAGAAAATTATGTGTCTCAGCTTGACTGATAGATCATGCATAACATCTTCTATTTAATCATCAGCATCTATGGGTAAAAAGCTGACCCTGCTGATTAGAACAAAAATAGTTGGCTAGAATGATCAATGATCTTATTGTTTAGGTTATTTATGGTAATACCCTAAGCTCCTTCAACTGTTGGGGCATGTTGGTAGAAAGAATGTTTAAATACTTTGCTTTTTTATTTAGATACAAAATGTCTACTGGCCCCCAAAAAGTATATAATGTGATCCATAAGTAGTTCCTGCCTAAAAACTATGAGTTTAATGTTTGCCTTGATAGGAGATCAATGTAGAGATTCTCTCCAAATTCCTTAAAATCTATAATGAATGCAGCTCAAACACATTTATGGAAAATAGATTGATAGTGTGTGCTTGAGCATAGGATTACAGCACAAACATAATCAAAGCAAGCTTCTTAAGACATCTTGAAAAATGTATAAAGGACTGAACCCTGAATAATTAACTCAAACATTATGGGTGGTCAATAGAGATTGCAAAACAACCTTACCCCCATTCCAGTTTTGCTAATATGAAGTAGTAGTTGAGATGTTGGATGAAGACTGGAAAGACTCAGGTTCATCTTGAAATATGGAGATGAACTTTCCATAGCTCAGGACTTTCCAGTCACTCTCTCTCAGAAAAAGCAGGATATAGATCTAAATAATTAATAATAAACCTGATGCAGAAATATTGAATATGATTCTAACCATGCCTGGTCAGATTTACTCCTCATTTTATACCAACATTGCTTTCTAGATTTACTTCATACTCAAGAACTCCCCAGGAAATCAAGCTTTCACCCCACTTTTCCCGGATCAGGAAACAAAGAAAGAACATTCAAGTGCAATTTGGTCTAAGACCCATGCTCTGACTCCTATTTCAAAAGTTGGTTTGGATCTCAACCAAACTGCCACAATCAATTTGGGAATCCTCCATCACATTATGGAAACTAAGTAGTTCCATTAGATACCTGGTATGGACACTCAAATAACTTATTCTTCTTGCAAAGGTTTATAACAAACCTTTTGAGTTATCTGAGCATCACAAGGGACAAATGTTAATGTACAACATGAGCCAAATATCATGTTACAGGGTCCCCAAAACAAAAAACAGATCTAATGTGTAGCTTCCAGAATGTATAGGCCCACAGTTGTCATGGCCATCATGTACTTTGGAACTGCCAATGATTTTGTCCTTAGGAAAGGCATGTTGAAGTTCTTAAAGAAAGATCAGCCTCAGGGACTCCATTGCCAAATTGTGTGATGAGGTTCAGCTATCTAAACAAGAAAGTTGCCTTGCAGCAGGGAAAACAGTACGAGAGCAATGTACCTACCTTGTCTCTGTAATTCAGCTTCAGCAATAAAATTTCACATCTGATATCTAATGACCCTTAATGATGACAGAGTCTCCCAAATGAAAACTGTCATTCCATCTCTTCTGAGTTTGGAGCTGGCACAAAATCCAAAATCCAGATGGGCACATCTCTGAAATGAGGATATCCCTTATTTATATGACAAAAGACTGTCCACATTGCACAATCACTCAGCAGCTCTTGAGTCTCCAAAAGGTTAAATATGATGCTGACTGTAAAATCCATCTTGAAATTCCTGCAGTTATTTAGCCAAACAGGTATTCATATTTTTATCGCTTCAGATTTCATTAGAAAGAACTCAGTCACTGCTCAGCATACTCTTTGTGCTGTTTTTATTAGCATTCAAATGCTTCACTTACTGGAAAGAGGCAAAAGAAGGGAGATAGAGATAAAACGGAACATATTTTCTCCACCTCCATCCTTGAAATTTTTTGATCCTCCTCTTGTTTCCCCTCTTCCTTGGATTAAAAATATTGGGTGGTTTGATCAATAAAAGGTAATTCAGCCAGCCCTTCTACATCAGAAATACAGAAAAAATAATGAGGAGCAAAAAACAGTAGCAAATATGCCCTGGACAGTTATAAGAATAATTGCTTATACTGCATGCCAACATTTTGCTTTTTTCCTCTTTTATTATTGCTATTGACAATTTGACTTTTTATCACTATTTTACAATCTAAATGGGTTATTGGCAAAGACTCTGATCAATTCCACAAGCCATATGTCAAAATTCTGCTGTCGGCATGGCAGCCATCAGCCTCCTGCCCCTTCTGCTTTTTAAAAGGCAAAACGAATGTGGGACACATGCCGAATTAATCTAATTAAGGTTTTTAGTTCTCCCTAAATTCCATCTACCAGAATTTCAAAGCATTAGGTTGTCAGTGTGTGACAATGTTCTGTGTCCAGCTGTGAAAGAATATTGAGCTGAATAAAGAAAAGTGTTAATTTTCACTTGCCTTTTATTTTCAAATTATTTAACAACTCAGTAACAACAAGAACAAAGGCTGTTGTCTCTTTCCATGTGGGTATTTGACATGATTCAAAGATAGTCCAGCATACTTAACTAAATAGTTCCTATCTTTCCAATAGGAATTGCCAACATTTTTTATATCTTGCCCTAAATATCCTTACTGTGGCATGAGTCTCAATGAACAAAATAGAACTCAGTTTTAAATAAACGTACTTATGGTGAAGGGAAAACACCAACCTCCTTTTGAGTAAACCACAATAGCAGAGTTTGAGTGTTTGCTGATTCAGTGCCTGCTGAGCATCAGCACTGGTCTGAGGAAGGAGCTGATGTGGGGGTTGGAGACAATTGAGGAAGACCTCATAGATAATAAAGAGAAACCTATGAAAATGCATTTCCTATATTGCTCTTATCAAGCCTGTATAAACAAACCCCTGCACCTTCCACTATCCATAAGAGCTGAAGAAGCTTTTTGGATGAGAAGTGAAATGCCTTCAAAGAAAAACCAGAAAGTCCAGTTGCCTCTTGAAAAAGCACTTTTGGAACATGTTTTGCCTTATAGTACAACCTTGGTTTAACCAATTTCATGACTTCCATGACTTGATCTTTGTTGCATCTTGGTTATGTACAGTAACATTTCATTTTTCATAACTACTCCACCCTAAGAACACACAGCATTTCTCTCTCCTTGCCTTATTTTTTTTCCTGCCAAATACACTGTTATTTTTTTTCTGCACACAGTAGGAAGAGTTATTGCCTTTGGTCATGTTTTAAACCTGTCTGATGGTATCTTAAACTAGTGACTGAGTACCAATGATTGTTTGGTGCTTGCAATATGTCTTTTTGGAAAGGGCCTTTTCTCTTAGAAAGCTGTAATGGTAGAAAAAGAAGCTGAAGGAAGTTTATTAGCCTCTTCAATCAAAAGTTTTCTTTCT
>JAEANM010011744.1:0-15126 GCA_017656035.1 Myanophis thanlyinensis | reverse complement strand
TCTGGCCCGGCCCCTCTGTCAAATTTTAGAAACCATTGTGGCCCGCAAGTCAAAAAGTTTGCCCACCCCTGGTCTAGTACCACTCTCGTAAAAAAACAAAGGAGGAACTCACCACTGAGCAGGGTCTGTTATGAGAAACGTAGTGTTGTTAAAGGGCAAATGAAATTGCTACATTTAATAGTGTACAAATATTCATGTTTGAGAAATTGACAATGCGGTTTTGTGTTTGCTTAGAAAAGCTACATTCTATTCAGAGTCTCTAATAAAAGGCATTAATTCAAAATCAGGGATAATATCCTTTATTCTTAGATTAGTTAATCTGGAATTTAAGAGACTATTTTAAAACGAAAACAATCGGAATTTGAGGCTGGTTTTCATGCCCATCAGACTTAATATTTCCCCCACTACAAATTGTGTGAAGTATCAGGAAATAGTGGAAATATTCGCTGAAAGGAGAAAGGGAGAAAATCATATTAATTCAAGTACTTAACAAAATGATCAGGGAGTGGGGAAGAGCTGAATCCTTTGTGCATGTGAGAATGTCAGGAATTCTACTGTTTGGACTGGTTTTCTCTGCCAGACTTAAATGTCTAAACTTGGACAGAATCCAAAGGAAATTTCCAGCGTAAGTCCAGCTTTCTTTGTATTTGCTGTTTTGCAAGTGATCAGCCTACTGCAAGCCCACCGAAACCACCTATCCTCCTCCTCTATTCAGGACTTTTTGAGGGAGAAATAATTTACTGGTAGTCCTTGACTTTCAACCACAATTGAGTCTAAAATTTCTACTGCTAAGCAAGACATTTGTAAAGTGAATTTTGCTCCATTTTACCACCTTTCTTGCCACAGTTGTTAAGTGAATCATCGCAGTTGTTAAATTGGTAACATGACTGTTAAGTGAATCTGGCTTCCCCATTGACTTTGTTTGTCAGAAGGTCACAGAATATGATCACATGACTTTGGGATACTGCATCCATCATAAATACATGAGAGTTGCCAAAAATCTGAATTTTGATCACGTGACCTTGGGGATGCTGTAATAGACGTAAGTATGAAAAACAGTCATAATTCCCTTTTTTTCAATGCTGTTGTAACTTTGAACAATCACTAAATAAATGGTTGTAAGTCGAGGACTGTCTGTATTCCTCTTTTAATCTTCCTTCCCTCCCCAAGGCTACAACTGCAAGAAAGAACATTATCCTATGGTCCCAAGTCTGTTTTAAATGAAACAGAAAGAATCCAAAAAGCTTTACCCATTTCTGCAAATCGCTCCTGCTGTTTAAAACAATTAGAAAATAAACCTGAATTGAAACAATGGATACTATTTAGATTGAGACCTTTGATAATCTGGACAAAAGAAAGAGATGGTCTCCGTTCCCTCAGTCCCTAAATTGGAACAGGAATATTAAATATAATTAATATACAAGAAAGTTACTTTCAATGCATCTTGATGATTTGTTAAACATTCCTGATACTGCGAAGACTAAAGTCAGGGTGATCATATACTGATTTTCACATCACAAATACACTTACAAGGCCAGCAAATGAATTTAGCAAGGCAAGGGAATTTCTGATTAAGTCACCGCCACCACTGCACCATAAAACAATTCATTTGGGCATCCTACTTACACAGACATGACCCCTAGCACCCTTGTTTAATATATTCCTGGATTCATTTTATGTGGAAATATAATCTGTTTTAGTGTGAAGAATTCTGTGCAGCACAACCTAAAGGTGCTTTAAGTCTTTGCATTTACAAGACTGGGAAACAAAACACGGAATGTACACAAAGTGATGTGTTTATCATTTTTTATATTTATAAAAATAACTCCTCCTTATACTTTTGCTCTGTTGCCCAACAACTAATCAGCCACAATCTTTCCTAGGCCATAAGGTGGGAGAGTGGGCAGGGAGAGGGTTACAGCCTTGAATATTTTTAATTAGAACCAGATGCAGAAACTTGGGCGAGATGAGCAGGTCAGCCATTTTAACAGACTGATAAGCCTCAACAAAATCTGGAGGGGGGGGGGGGAAACAGGGGGGAACCACAGGGAGAGAAAGCACAGCACAAAAAAGATAATAATAAACGGTAAGAGTCAAATATAAGAGAAATGAACTATCTATAATCAAATAAGCATTACACTATTGAATTAAGAATATACACTTACATCAAGGTGTCTTGCAACCATACAACAGCAGAACTCAAGTCTTTGATCAAAGCAGGGGTTGTATACTGAGTTAGTCAGCCTCTGCATCCATTAAGTGTATAGGGTTGAGCAGCTTTTTTGTAACAGAAGCAGGATTAATAGAATGGCATCTACCATCACTTCCTGGGCACCCCAGAAGTCTATTTAGTTAAGCAGAAAACTGATGGTTATCAGTAAAACTCCTCCTCATCCTCTTCCCCCCCTTAGGTCTTTTAGATCCGTAATCCTGAAGGTAAGGACTGACTGCCTTTCACTAACTCTGCAAGCCATTTTCAAAGTCTTTTGTGAGCTAAAGCAAAATGTTGAAATAATTACTAAACAGAATAAGTAAATTTCAGCCACGGAATGGTGTTTGCAACAAAGCAAATGTTGCTTGTGGGAAAGGAGAGCTCCATCCTGCAGCTCCTCAAAACACTGTTTTCTCTTGTGGAGAATAATCAGGATGAGGGCCCATTAAAAAGCAATTTTTAGCCCATTGTAGGTTTTTTTCCTAATCCAGCAACTGAGAAACAAATCTCACTGCACTACCAAGGGCAAGCAACTGTGATAGCATAATCCTAAATAAGGGAGAGGTGGCTAGAGAAAGAACTATCTTTTGACTCATTTTTGCTTAAATTAGCAGAAATGAACTTGACCAATAAACGTTGCATCTTAGCTATCCTGCTGCTCAGTCTGAGTAGACCCCCTGCAATAGTCAATGTCAGTGGAAAATACAATTTCACAGCCCCAAATGCACAGCCAGGAGGAGATGGGTCTAGCAGGGTAAAGTTTGTATTCACTATCCTAGTTATCAATCAGCTTCAGAGACCAATTGAAAATCCTGCTTTTAATCTTTAAAGCCTGCAGAGACTGTCAAATGTCTATTTGCAGGACTGGCTCTGCTAGCCAGAATTGGCCCGCCTTGAGAGGGGCTGTTCTGACTCCCCTTCCCAAGTGAGTTTAAGAGGATGGAGGCACAAAGGTCCATCTTTTCAGTATCAGCAAGCACTTTATGGAATACCTTGCTGCATGAGATAAGAGCACCTCCCCTAAAATATTACTTGCCTTTTGTAAAGCAATGAAACTATTTTGTTCCAATAGGCTTATGGGATGGACAATGAATTTATTTTGCTCTGGTGCCATAATACATCATTTCCCGGGTAACAACGAAGTCAAGATCTATTCTAGACCAACATATAAGATTTTGCTTGTGAGCAGCTGGCACTCAGGATTTTCCAGGTATTCATATGTTGCCCCTAAAGGACATAGAACTTTATCACATCAGAACATACAAAAGAATATGATGGATCACCTCTGTAGCTGATTGTAACATCTGTGTAGTCCAGTTGTTCTTCCTTACCTCTGTAAAGACTTTAACAGAGAAACAGAGGCTTGTGTTACAATACATAGAACAGTGGCAATGTTCATACCATACTGCATCCTGAATAGACTGCTAGAGGCACTTGCTGTAGGTGACTTCCTGTTTCCCTGGCCCTGTTTGTAAACCTCTCAAAAGTGTGAACCAGGATGCACTGTGAGGCTTGGCATGGACCTCGAGTAGGTACCTACATCTGTTCCAGTAGCACTTCCAAACCCAGAACCTGCACATTTGAAACCATTTTCCTTTGCAGGTGGCTGCCAGCAGGTTTCAGTGAATACCAAAACAGACTGTGAAATCAGTGTACGGGGCTGCAGCATCGGCACATTCTCTGCGGCTCATTGTCCTCCTCTCCTGGCTTCTGCTTTCCTTCATGTTTATACTTCTCTGCCTATCGATTGGCCTGTTCTCCAGCCCTACATCTGAAGAATCTACAAAAAAAAGATTCCTAACTAAACACTCTCCTGGTTGGACGGGTGCAGAAGGGAGGGGAGAGGTTCTGCAGAAAAGACTGGGAAAAACATGCTGTTATGCTCAAACTTTTCTTCTTTGTCATCTGGAAGCAATGTTGCAATCCTGTATCACCAGGCAATACATGCTGCAGATGATGGAATCCCTTCCGATGAAATATTTCCTGCAAGAACAGGCTGAACCTCAAGCACATTCTGCCACCACCACCACCCCACCTCTAAGCAGACAAAACATCATGTAACAACATCCAACCCTGCTTAAGTCAGAGCAAAGAACAGGCAGGCATTTTTAACCCCGTGAAAAGAATGGTGAGGTCCAAGAATATTGGCTGGGCCCTTCCCCCAAAGAGCCTCAAACCAGACATGCAGTTTAGCATTCCCCATCAATTATATCCTCTTTATTACCCGGCTGTAAAATTAAGCAGCCGCTCTCAGTGGGACATGTAACTCCTGTAACTTGAGAGGATACCATCGTTGCCCATCGCATGGTATCTATCCCACCTCCCAAAGCCACAGAGACCACCCAGAGCAAAGTTCTTTCAGGGCACTATTTCTTAGAGAGCAAATAAAATAGCAAGTGGGCTGGAAAATGGAGAACAGTCACTAAGCTATAATATAATATGCACAGCCCTAATCCTTCCCCTAAAAAAAACAACCCAATGCTAATAAAAGCTCACTCATCTAGCCTCAATTTATACTTTATTTGGCTCCCAATAAACCATCCCAAACCATTAATTTTATAAATGCCACATTTCCTGCAATCTACTTAGGCTAGGATTCCTCCACACGTAGCATACACACACTTCTGTACAAGCCTGCCTCCACAAAACCTCATCTCTATGGTTTGTACCCTTCAATTTATCAGAAAGTACAACACAATTCTTAATCTCTTCTATTGTCATCCATCCTCCATTTCTAACTCTTGCAACAGTTGTACAGACTTCTACTCTACAGATGGAGCATTTGGGCAAGAGTATGTTTTTTAAAAAAACCTAAACAAGTGATAGAAATCCTGAGAACACAAAGCATAAAGTTAAACTTCCTTTTTCTATTTCTAGCATTCTTGTTCCAACATGAAATAAAAAATGATCAGTCTTTATAATGATATTTCATATATCTGTAGCAGCCAAAGAAAACCAGAGACCTAGATATTCAATTCAGGTTATTTGTTTAAGTCTTTGGCTAAACTTTCCTGATGTGGATAGGATGTGGATGCATGGGTGGGTTATTGGGTTACAATATTATGTCATTATGTTATGTTTATACTATTGTGATTTAATTTTAATGTAATTATCTTGGGAGATTTATAAGTCACTTGGAATTTGGGGGGAATTGGCTGATCGGAGCAATATATAAGCCTAGTAAAACAAACAATCAATTATGTAAAATAAACAATATAAGATACATCTCTATTTTTACCACTAGCAAGTTAAGGCCACCTTTAGAGCAACTTTCAGAACTAGATTCTTAAGTTAAAGGCCTAGGGTATCAAGTAGGGTACTGTATGTACTTGACAATATGTCAAAAATAATTTTCACATATCCCTAATCAGCATTGATTAAATGACAATTGGTTGTAGTTGCACCTTGAATGTCAAATAAGTGCACTATTTAAATTAATCCTTACAACCTTGTTCCTAATGCCCCACCATCAGATCAGCTTTCAGTCCAAGTCTGAGCATCTTCTTGGGTAATTCTCACATCAGCACCATCCTCCTGGCCTTTCCTTGCTTCCCAGCCTTTTTTCCATCTTCCACCCTTCCCTGGCCTCTCCCCTGCCCATGCCAGCTGTGAACACTGGCTTGGATGGGCCCATTGTCTTGTGGACATTGGGACAGAGGAGGAGGGGAAGGTGTGAGTAGCAACACAGTAGAGCATTTGTACACTCCCCAGGGCTCTGCCACAACCGTCAATGGCCTACTTGTCAATTCATGCGCTAAGATGGAGGAAATCATAGCACATACAAACATCAGCATTTGATGATTGTGAAGGTGCCTGCCTAGAGACACACATTGGCCCATTGATAAATCAATTTTATTTTCAGTCTTCACTGTTAACATCACAAAACCCTGTATTCCATCTCAGGACAAGAGACAAGAAAGGCTGCACTGAAATGAAGCTCTACTCATGCCTGCCTATGACCCTTGCTCTCCCATTTGACAGTCAATTTCTATTATGCATCAGAGATCATGATTCCTAATATTATTCTTTCATTTGACCCAGAGCATAAAAATCCTAAATTGATTCCAGTCATCGCAGTCCCATCACTTCCTCAGGCAAGATTTGTCACAGGAAAGAGTCCCTCATTTCAAACGCAACATGGTCAACTGGTTAATATTTGTTTGTTCTATCATTCTTCGATTTTATGTAACTTGTAAAACTGCACAATTTTACATTTCTACTTTACTGAAATAGATAATCCCAAAACTTTCACTTGGGAAACCCAAATGAATAAACCCAAACACATCTCTTTCTCAGATAAGGGAACTGAGCATTAAGAAGAAATGTAAGAAAGAAATCAAAGTTACAGTATTAAACCTACTTCTGGGAACTATAGTCTAATCCTATCTAGAACATCATCATGTAATCCTTTTTCAACCTCTTCTGCTGCTAGCTAAAATGGTGAAATGAAATATCAAGAAATGCAGATTTCAGTATTATATATATTGGGAAGGGGGGAAATCTATTGGCCTGCCCTCATGTTGGATCGTAGCTTCTAAAATTCTTTTTCCCTGTTTATTTTTGCTAAGATTGATAAGATATTTATAAAATCCAGTCTATCTGCTCTGCTCTGATTTGTAAATTCTCTTAAATATGCTTCAGTAAAATAGACATCAAGATTTTACTCAATTGTTTTTCTTCTGTATATGTTAAGAGTTTTGTATCAGAGTTCACGCTCCAATGATTAAATCAATTTCTGATTAAAAAAAAAATTCAACAGCAAATAGGTTGCCAAAATAACTAACGAAATGTGTCAATAGACTGGCAGTCAATACAACTTGCTACATCTCGAGGAACCGTTTCAGCCATCAAACACCATCACCTACTCTTAACACAGTGATCCCAGCGTCAAAAATAATCAAGATTTCCCATAAGCACACAAGATCTCAGAAGCTATTATTCATTGGGTTTATTTGTGGGGCTAGGTGCAGCATAATCAGTCTCTGTTACACAATATGACACTGTTAGCTTCTGTGATATGAATTTTCCCCAAAGTTTACTCCTCCTTACTCAGTGCGCTTCTATGTTTTTCTTAGGACACAAGTTGCTTTTATAATCACATAAGATTATAAGGTCCCAACACTGTGTGATATGAAACATAAGGATAAATGATATGTCCATTGAGGAACTGACAATGTCAAATCAAATCAAATCTATTCATCACATACATATACATATATAGTACGAAATGCAGTGAAATGTGTTTTCGATCCCTCACGAGGTAGTAGGCAAAGGGGGTAGTATAGAAAGGGAGGGAGATTATGGAGTGGTTAAGACAGGTAGATTATTTAAGAGGTAGTTTAGAAATTACTATAAATAAACATATAAATTACTATATGTTATTGCCCTGTTTACTGCCAGATAGGATAAATCCCATATTAACTTATGCCAACCTTTAATTCTTTAATTCCTATCTTACTTAAGTTCCAAGAGCTTCTTTCCTTGAACCTTAGTGTTGAAAATTATGTTCTCTTGTAACATTTATGGCTTTTCACAGAGATAGAAGCAGCAGTCAAGACTACAAGCTGACTCAGAATCTCATTAAAAACAAATAAACCTAAAACCCAGGGTTATCCTCTCTGGTTTTTTTATTACTATTCCCACATGCAAAACTGATAACCTTGTTTTTAAGACTCACTTGGTAGCATTAATCAATGGCAGTAGAATCATCTCTAAGGCTGATCAGTAACATACATCTTCCTACAGTTTAATTTATTTTCCACTACAATAATTATTTTCCTAAGGAATAATCTTAGAAGACTTTTAAAAAGTATCATTTGCAAAATGAGGAGCTAAGTTCAGGAATATGCACGCTTTCCCTGTTTCTCTCTAGTGCAATTTTCTACTTGGTTTCTTTGCTCGCTTTATGAGTGATTTTAGCATTATATCTACACCAGAGGTGAAATTCAACCAGTTCACTAAAACCAGTAGTATATTTTCTAAGCATTTCGGAGAACTGGTTGTTGGAAGAAATCTCCTCCCTCCCCTCTCCTCCCTCCCCCCACTTTACACGGTTAATCCACCCAGCCATGCCCACAGAACCAGTAGTAAAAAATTGGAATTCCACCATTGATCTACACTGACACTAACTTTGTCCATTTTAAACAGCGAATTCACAATTGAAGGATGCTGATTTTCAATAATGTGGTATTAGACCAGAAATGAGAGATTACAATTTATACAACTGAGTGGGTTCATACAACATACTAAGTCACAAACTAGACAATCATGGTTTCACCAATGTGATATACTGTACAATCTAAATGATAATGAAACAGTAAGTTATCAACAAAAGAACATGCCAGGTTGCTTGTCAAAACTATCAGGGACAGTTTTCTTCTATCCTGAAGAAAGGCATACAGTGGCTCTTCATATGATGTTACGCTTCATGCAAGCAAAACAAACCAGTTTAACTCTACTGAAGACAGAATAGCACTTTTATTTACTTATATATGCCACCCGTCTCACCATCAAGCAGATCTAGGTGGCTTACAAGAACAGCATACCACATATTTATGGAAGATATAACCCATAGTGTCTTCTCACCATCACATAATTCAATCTGTTCAATGATGAAATAGATCTATAGAATGTCTTCCATATTCTTCAGCCACCCCCTTCCTCTTATCTTAATACAAAATTAGTACTGGGTTGCTTCCTCAATATTGGGATTTAGACTCTGGCACTGGAACTGCCTTGGTCATCCTGCTAGATTATCTTTATGAGGTGAGAGAAAGAGGACTGCAATTTGGTTGATTCACCTGGACCTTTTGATGGCTTTTAATACCATTCATCTTAAGTAGTTCCTTTCTTACTTGGGTGGCCATCTCTAGAAGAGATGGAGGGATTTTTGCTCATTTCCATGGCATTTAATATTGTGGTTCTAGAAAGGTCAATTTTATCCCCCACATTAAAATCATTGAGTGGAAGCATTCAAGTTAAATTTCATCAGTATATTGATGACACCCAGCTCTTTCTCCTTTCTATCAGATCCAACTGAGGAATGGAATTACTGAATCAGTCTTATAGATGGGAGGCAGAAGCAGGTTTTTCTAATGATAGTTACCCAACTTTGGAATATCCTGTCCAATATGGTGCGCTTGGTATTTTATAATACTTTATACCAGTATTTCTCACCATGCTGGCTGTACAATTCTGGGATGTAAAATCCACCCATCATAAAGTTGCCAAAGGAGAAAAACATTGCTTTATATTATATTTTAATATATAGTAAATTTATTATTTTGCTTATTAATTTGTTTTGCTTACTGAAAATAGCTTTGATATTTTTTTAACTGAGAGGAGGTCTATACATGGCAATAGATAAATAGAGAGAAAGAGAGAGAGATGGATGATAGACAAATAGGAAAAGTGCAGAAAGATTTATTCCTCGGTCTATTTGGAAGATGAATGCAAGAAGGAGTCCTGAGGAAATAAAAACCCACTCATGAAGATGAATTGTGAGGTGTTGGTATGTTTAACTTATCCAGATAATTCTTCGGGATGACAGGGAGAGAAATATTTTCTAAATGTTCATATATTAATTATAGGAATATGATTTTTAGGAATATATATGCCCCTCCTCCTATTCTCAATCGAGAATCTATTTTAAACAAAATTGTTCGTTTATATGGATTTCTAGTTAAAGGAAAGGTCCTTCTGCTATTCCCTATTTTGGAAATAGGCATGTACTATAGTAACAATCAAATGATACATCTCACATTTATTTTTTCCAATAGTGTGGAAATTATGATTAGATGAATATTTTAACACTGAAAAACAAATCAACTGTAACAGTTCATGAAATTAATTTGTAACCTGTCATATGTGAAGAACAGCAAAAATAATAATTTCAATAGAAACTAGATGGACTATTTAACCAATTAGGGTTAAACTGTTAGTATTTAGGTAGAAAACATTCAGATTGAGACATGAAGTGTCATTTTCTATATTCCATAGTAAAAATTATATTTGGAAAGCTCTTTCAAGGACAGAATGCTGTCCATGGTTCTGGAATTGTCATTCATCTCCTAAGGACACAGACCACAGAGAAGAGCATCTAAATTGGAAGATATTCAATCATGTCAATCCATAAATAAATGGGGGATTATCCACCTTGTGATAAACATACATCTTCTTTATCAAAAGGAGAAGACTATGTGCTTCAATACAATTCCTTTAAAAAACAAGATTTTTTTCATAAAGAATTCATAAATTTTTCATAAATCTTACCTTATTGGGGGTAAGGTAATAAATCTTACCTTATATAATATCTTCATGTTATTTAATGATTTTGCTGCACTTTTAATTACATTTTTAGTTAGATATGTAATTGATGTTCCATCTATAAATTAATCTTTAAATGTATTTTCACCTATGTTGCCTTTAATTTTGTCTTTAAATGTTTCACTCATGTTACCTTTAATGCTCTAATTACCGTATTTTTTGCACTATAAAACACAGCGGACTATAAGATGCATGTTATGAGTCTTAAAGGAGGAAAACAAGAAAAAATAGTTTTTTGCTTCTGCACGTCCTGTTTTCGACTTTCCCAGCCCCCAGAAGCATTCTGCAGGACAAAAATGGGGCCATTTTTGGCCTCCAGAGGCCTCCACAGGTCCTATTTTTGCCCACCCTGTAAATAAATTTAGAAGCATTTTGTTCATTTAAATTTGATTTATAAAATGTTGTATTCTTCGTTTATGCAAAACATGTTTTCAAATAGACTAATCACCTGTTATAAAGTTAACAGATATTAATATTTACTTGATTTTTAATAAGTGTTTGAATCTATAAGCATGATTTCTAATGCCACACCTACCAGAGAAAATGTCAGATTACCATTACGGCATAGCAGATTGCATTCTAAATCTGTTTACTATAAAATCTACATGGTTTGCTTTTTCCAGTTCAATCAGGATATCTGGGAAGCTTAAAGAGCTGCTGTCTAGAAAAGATACGATAGTGCAAGTTTCAAATATCTGAAGGGCCATTATGCTAAAGATTGGAAATGTGGGATCCAACCTTAATTGACTATTAAGAAAAACATGTTCAGGATTAAGAGCAGTTTAACAGAAGAACAGCAATTTGGACTCTCTTTGACGCGAGGGGCTTACAAGAAATCTTAGAAGCCATATTCAGAAATGCCACATTTCAGATTGCTACTGAGCAGCAACTGGGCTGGAATGCATCACTGGGAGACAAGCCAAAGATAGGTAATTTGAAGTAGACCACAAGGATTTTTGATTTTCAATAGTTTTAACCACTGATCAAAAAGTTTCTCCATAAGAAATGCATCAAAGGGCTGCGAGCTCAGCTCCAGTTCAGCAAGCATCCAGATAAAATCTGTGTACACATCATTCTTTATAGTCATTTGTACCTGGCTCCAACTTGATGGATCTTAAGAGGAAAAGGCAAAGATGATTTTACAAGCTTGGAATCCATCCTCCCATACGTGACCGTCAGGCACTTCCCAGCTACTATTTTATTATTACCGCATGCTCCTCTACGTAATTATGTTTCTTTGTATACTTGGAAACATACTGAATTAACAAGTGTAAGCCACATTTTAACAAGCTGTGCAGGCTTTGCCACAAATTCCAAAAGTTCCCGTACTTCAATCCCATATATGAATTACTCATATTGTAATTATGCATGTCTGTGTTTATTAAGAAATTGATTGCAGTGAGTTTTATTATTTTATTTATTAAACAAATTTATATAGCTGTCCAGCTCATACATAAGTGACTCGAGGGCGGTTTACAATTTTTAAAAAAAAAATCCATTATATAATAAAACAGTTAAAAAACCCCTACACCACCCCAATGACAGAAATAAAACGATCAGATAAGCCACTTTTAAGTTTAAAGGAATAGAAGTATTGCAAAGGATTGCAGCTTTCATTTCTATAGCAAGTTTACAACAAATCGTTAGGAAAGCTGATAGTAAGCCTGGAAACAGAAATACAGTAAATAAAGAATACATACATGTAGACTGGGGTGTCAAACTTGCATCATCACGTCATAGTCACGTGGACGTAGCACAACTTTTTTCCCCTTCGCTAAACCAGCCGTGGGTGTGGCCAACGTATGACACATCCGGCCCATGGGCTGCGAGTTTGACACTCCTGACATAGACAGTTATAGGAAATTATAATAAAAATAAATTTTTCAAAGTTGCCATAATTTCTCTGAGAGGTACTGAATGCATAAGAAGACTTTGTTAGCACATATATTGTATTACATGGACATTTTTTTTCCCACCTCCTGAGGGAACATTTGACTCACCAACTTTACCAACCCTTGCTGCCAGAAATATGTTACACACTTCATTTTGAAATAAGTGATCTTGTTTACATGAAGAATAGTATGCTTAAGGCAAAGGTCTCTTAATTCTGTTCTTTTCTTTATCAAATTATTTAATATCTTTAATTTTTGTGGCAAAACAATATTTAATTAAAAATATTTTTTTAAAAAGAGTACAAATTAAAAATACAAACTAAGAAGAAGAAAATAATCTACCTTCTATTTTGTATTTTTCAATAATCACTAGTTTATCAATGAATGCATATATAAAATATATGAACACATTTGAAATATAGCATATATATATATATGCTATATTTATATATATATATAAATATATACCCTAACTTACCTGTGGTCGTGAATGGTTGCATAAGCATTTCACTGCATATTGTACCATGTATGACTATGCATGTGACCAATAAAATTTGAATTTGATTTGAATTTGATTTAGCAATCATGCAAAAAATGAGTTATAATTAGATCAGTGAAGAAACTGCATAAATTACATAAAAGAAATGCAATTTGAACTGGTAATTGAAATTGCTCTTTCATTATTTAAAATAGTCTTCCATCTATTTTTTATAACTCCAGTAGACTAAAACAAAATAAAGATACAGCTTTCATATTAATTTCAGATATTCTTGTCTGTCTGTCTTAATATAAGGCATATATTTAAAGTTTGAAGGAAGTTTTAGTGTGAAATGGAAGTTACAGAATTGGAGGTATCTGGTATTATCCAGTTTTCTCCTCTCACTCCATTATGCATTCTTTAAGAAATTGATTAGTACAGAAAATCTGTCAGAAGTCCTCCAGTATTTTCAAGCAGGTTGTCAGAAAGAGACTTGCCGCTAGAAATCAGGAAGAAATTGTACAGGTAGTCTTCAACTTACAACAGTTCATTTACTGACCATTCAAAGTTACAACGGCATTGAAAAATGTGACTTAGTTATGACTGTTTTTCACAGTTACGACATTTGCAGCATCCCTATGAGCACATGATCAAAATTCAGATGCTTGGCAATTGGCTCATATTTATGAACGATGCTGTGTCCCAAAGTCATGTGACCAACTTTTGTAACCTTCTGACAAGCAGATTCACTTAACAACTGGGTTACTAACTTACCAACTGCAGTGATTTGCTTAACTGTGGCAAGAAAGGTCATAAAGTGGGGCAAAATTCACTTAACAAATGTCACACTTAACAACAGAAATTTTGAGCTAAATTGTGGTCATAAGTCGAGGACTACCTGTATTCTCAATCTTTGCTCTTTTTGTGAAGGAATAACTCAAATTGTACACACTGGAAGCAAATGAATTTATACCAGTGTTTTTCAAAGTTAGCAACTTTAAGAGTTGTGGGCCTCAACTTCCAGAATTATAGGAGAATGCTGACTGGGGAATTTTGGGAACTCAAATCCACAAAAAAGTTGCCAGTTTTCAAAAACACTGATTTAGACCAACTCTGAAGCTGCTCTAAATATTAAACCAGCATTAAATAACCACTTCATATAAACAGGGAGCAAACCCCATACTCACTAGCACTGATGATGTTACCTAGTTGGGTAATAAAACATCTGTAAGCAAATAACCAAGCTTAGAGAGTACCAAGGACTCCATAAATGAACATTAAAAAGAAGTAAACAGAGCCAGAGAAGTAACATTCAGGCGTCTCCTTGCTAGAGCCCATTTGCAAGGTTCCTCAGGTTGGAAATTCTCATCTTTGGAATGAGACCGTTTCAGAGGTCTTATAGGGAGATAAGGCAAAGACACCAATTTTGAATTTCCCCTCTGATTTTAGACTTGTTCCTTTCACATTAGGAGAAAAATCTCTCCCTACGGATATTGGGACATTATCCCAGAAATGCCCCCTTACCTGCAAGTTGGGCTGCAAAAAATGGAAAATATGCAATTCTGATACAAAATTAAGCAGTACTTTCCCCCCCCCCCCAGATATTTCTTCCACTAAGCATACAGAGAACTTCAAGGCACACCAACAGCATTCATTGCCTCTTTAAACCATGTTTAAGGAAAGCATAAATCATATTTACTTGTTTTTCAATGGAAAAAAATATAATTTGAATTTGATTTAACGTGTAAACCCTATTAGCTGCACTGTATTTGCTCATTACTGTAGCTGTGATACACACACACACACTGTATATATATTCTCTACCCTTAGACTGGATATGAATTGGGCAGTTCAATGAACTCAGGTGTGCCTGGATCCCATGAAAGCAGGATAAAGATCAAGTCCCTTTCTTCTCCCCATGACTCATCCATCCATTTACCTGCATAAGCTCTGACACCTGACATTCAATGTAATGCCCCCTCCACACTTTGCAAAAGAAAAGGATAAAAAAAAATATGACAAATGTGCTCACTAGATTTGTAGGGAATTAGGATTTAAAAAACCCCAAGGTAGCATAGTTTTAAATTACACAGCAACAAATGTCTTTTTTAACACGTAACATACATAACAAAGGTAGCAAACTAAATACAGTGGTACCTCTACTTACAAAGAGCTCTACTTACAAAATTTTCGACTTACAAATTTTTTTTCGAGAAAAA
>JAEANM010011743.1:0-15126 GCA_017656035.1 Myanophis thanlyinensis | reverse complement strand
CTCCAGAGACTATCCAGGCAGAAATTTGTTTAGCGACAACTGTGTGCCGTATATATATATTAGCCAATTGTTTATTCGGCTGGTATTTTTAAAAAATTCAGGGAGGCCGGTATAGATCTATTTCAAGCTCATATGCTAGAGGTTAAGACATCTGCCTACGATGCAGGCGACCCAGGTTCAAATCCCATAAGGGTATGACTATTAGCACCAGCCAGGCAGGGAGGGGTGCTATGTTTGCACATGCGCAGAACTCCTCTATGACTTAATACTTTCCCAGCATGGGAAAGCACCCTGATTTAATTGGCTGTCAGACTGGCAGTTCCCTGTAAAAGGGACTTGCCTGCCTGCAGCCTGTTGTTAGTTGATCAGAGCCTTTAATAAAGCATTACTGGTTCATTGTTGATTTGCCTCTCCTTATTCTACCCACTACATTACACTGGCAATGAAGGTGGGATTTTAAGAGCAGATTGGACAAGAATTGCTAACCAAGCCGCGGCAAGGAAAAAAAACCTGTGAAATGGATGACATGCCTTCAACAGCTCCATCCCTCACATTTGCTCCGTACAACCCTAAGAGGGAAACAGGGAGCACATTTCTGGAGAGATTCAAGTTCTTCCTAGATGGCAGCAACCTTGAAGACCTCCCAGAGAAGAAGAAGCAGTCCATCTTCTTGAATTATTGCGGATCGGACGTATTCACAATGGCCATCGCCCTTGTGGCACCTCAGACACTCAAAAAAGTCTCATGATCAATCCTGATAGCTAAACTACAGGGCCACTATGCCCCCCAATCATTCAAGATGTCCTGGTGGAGCACATTCTATGAAAGGAACCAGGAAGATAGTGAATCCATCTGCGATTTCATCGTAGCCCTGAGAAAAGTCGCCATCCAGTGTGACTTTACAGACTTAGATTGGATGCTATGGGACAGGCTCATGTGCAGCTTGAGGGATGACAAGTTCAAGTGAAGACTAATGGCAAGAAGCACCCTCACGTTGCAAAGTGCCATCGAAGAGGCCACTGAGCAGAGGCAGCATATAAAGACCAGAGGAAGACATCTACCATCCATCAAGCAACCTGAGAAGACGATGACAGCTCAGACTCAGCAGATGATGGCAAGATCCACCTGATAAAGCCCACGAGGGGACCCAAGATGGCCACCAAGGGCCACAGTGGGACCCATGCCAGGCAACAATGTTGGTACCTGAATGCCATCTTCTGGAGGTGCAACAAGAAAAGGCACCTCTCCAGAGTCTGCAGGGCGAACCTAGAAAGGCCATCAAACAACTCCTTTCAACAACAAAGACAAAACACAACCAGATGGGGACAAGCCAGACAAAGGACTCAGGAGGAAGGCTGTTTCACCATCAAAGCATGGACCAATCAGACCACCGGCAGGAACGAACCACAGTTGAAACCCTGGACACCAAAAATCAGAGTCACAGTCACCATAAATAAAAGACTTTGCAACATGGAGCTGGATACCAGATCGGCAGTCACAATCATGGCTTGGGACAAAGTAAAAAAAACTTTTGCCACATCTCGCCAAGGAAAAACTGAAGGAATGCCAAACCATCCTCAAAGACTATCAGGGGAACACAATCCCCATCTCTGGATGGGGAAATGTCCCTGTCAAATACTTGAACTTCCACAGGGAACTTCCTTTAATCATTGTGCAAGGGAACCTCCCTAGCCTCCTAGGGTTACTGGTTCAATGCCTTAGTCATGGATGTGACTGGAGTTGTCCACAGCATCCAGGATGACAGGACCAGCAGACTAATCAAAGAATTTGCAGAAGTCTTCAATGGACAACTTGGAAGATATAAAAAGATCTCTATCTCATTCAGCCTAGACCCCAGGGTGGCACCTATCCATATGAAAACATGCAGAGTCCCCTTTGCACTCAAACTGAAGGTGGATGAACAGTCAGTCAGACAAATTAATTAAATAAGGCATACTGGAACCGGTAGATCATGCCCAATGGGAGACACTAACAGTCACTCCCATTAAACCAGATGGCTCGGTCAGATTATGTGCAGATTACAAGTGCACCATAAATAAAGCCCTGTAGCACCACGCTTACTTGGTTTCAGTCATTCAGCACCTTCTATATTCACTTGGTCAAGGAAAATTTTTCACAAAGCTTGACCTAGCCCAAACATACAAACAATTGCCTGTAGACCCCAAAACAGCAGAGGCACAAACAATTGTGATCCATCGTGCTGCCTTTAAATGCAACTGCTTGCAGCTTGGGGTCAGCGTGACACTGGGGCTATTCCAATCTCTAATGGAGCATCTCTTACAGGGCATCCCAGGAGTAATCCCCTACTTCAACGATGTATTAATCACGGCCAGAGACCAGGAAGAACTCATCACCAGATTCAGGACAGTCCTGCAGAGATTCCTGGAAGCTGGATTAAAAGTCAAAAGGGACAAATGCCACATAGCCATCCCCAAAGTAGAGTTCTTGGGATACCTCATTGATGCAGAAGGAATACACCCCATAACAGAGAAAATCAAGGCAATTCAAAAAGCACGCACACCAACCAACAAGACAGAATTGCAAGCATTCCTAGTATTACTGAACTTTTACAGTATCTTCTTAAAACAAAAGGCGACCATAGCCGAACCATTACACTGGCTTCTGGACAAAGGAACAGCATGGACTTGGGGGAAGAAAGAAGATGCCACATTCTAAGGGGTTAAAAGACTGATCTCCTCAAAGAACTTACTCATACAATCAATGAGCAACTTTCACTAACCCTTACGTGTGACGTATCACCTTTTGGAATGGGAGCAGTCCTAAGCCATAAATTCTCCAAGGCCAGGGAAGCCCCAATTGCATTCTTCTCCCGAACCATGTCAACAGCAGAAAGGAACTACAGCCATCTTGACAAGGAAGCGCTGGCAGCATAGCAGGAATCAAACAATTCCACGAATACCTCTATGGCAGGAAGTTCCAATTAATAACCAACCACAAGCCTCTCCTAGGAATCATTGCAGGCAACCGGCAAACACCACAAGTCCTATTTCCACGCATGACGAGATGGACCAAATTCCTAGCCTCATACAAGTATGAGTTACTCCATAAACCAGGGTCAGCAGTAACACATGCAGTAGATGCCCATTGGAAACACGAGTTGAAGACCCAGCACCAACTTCAAAAATCCTAATTACTGAGTGCATCCGGATAGCCCGCTGACAGCGACAGACATAAGAAAAGGAACCAGAGCCGATAAAACACTATCGGCAATCCACAGATGGGTCTGCCAGGGCTGGCCAGACAAACCGCAAGGCACCAAATTTAAAATTTTTTTCCACAGGCAGCATGAGATCTCTACACAACGAGGCTGCCTACTCTGGGGGAACAGAATCATCATACTCCAGAGCCTACAGCAACAAATTCAAAACTTACTACACGAAGGACACCCAGGCCTCTTCCAGATGAAGGCACTTGCAAGAAGCTATGTCTGGTAGCCAGAGATAGACGATGACATTGAGAGGTGGGTCAAACTCTGCCAGCCATGCCAAGCCTCCCGCCCCGTCCCACCGGCAGCTCCCCCCACTCAATGGGACTGCTCCAAAAAACCATGGTCTCGGCTACACATTGACTTCACTGGACCGGTGCAAGGCCACATGCTCCTAATCATCACGGACACCTATTCCAAATGTATAGAAGTCCAGAAGATGACCACCACCATGATTGAAGCACTCATAGCAGTTCTGGACAGACTATTTGCCACACACAGGCTGCCAGATGTCCTTGTCTCTGACAATGGACCGCAGTTTATAGCAGCCCGTTTTGGAAAGTACCTGGCAAGCCAGGGCATCCAACGTGCCCTATCAGCAGCATTTCACCCTTCTGGGAATGGAATTCTGGAGTGCTCCATACGAATGACCAAGGAAGCCCTCAAGAGAATGGGACCAGGTAAATTACAAGACAAAATCAACAAATTCCTCCTAACCCAGCACACCATCCCAGCAACATCAACCGACAGAAGCCCAGCCAAACTTTTAATGGGCTGAAGGCTTTGAATTGGGTCAGACAGACTTCACCCGGACCAACTAGACAACCACTTCAACAGACAAGAAGCAAGCCCCAGAACATTCAAAGTGGGGGACACAGTATTCACCAAGAACTATGCAGGCGACTCCCATTGGCTTCTAGGCACCATAATAAAAATTACAGGTCCTAGGTCATATGTCCTCACCCTCCAAGACAGCAGGGAGTGGCGGAGGCACATTGACCAACTTTGAGACAGACTCCAACCCAAAAATGGGGACCAAGGGGGAAGGGAAGCCGAACCGAAAGCGAAAAGCAAACAGCGAGCTCCGGAGATGACTCAATGGAGCAAGCAGGAAACAACATCAATGAAGAAATAAAAACACCAGTTGTCCAACTGGGACCATCATTTGAAGACCAGAGGCCACACCCACCGTAGAGGCCCAACAGCCACAGGAAGGACAGAGACCAGAGAGAAATCCAGAGGCGACTGCTCCTGACAAAAATGCAGCAAGAATAAGGTTGGGCATGTGCAGACCAGAGAGGGAGCATAGGTGGCCAGCCTATATGAATGACTATACCTGCCAGATCACTCACTCAGACTGTTGGCGCCAGCCAGGCAAGGAGGGGTGCTGTGTTCGCACATGCGCAGAACTCCTCTATGACAATGTTTTCCCAGTGTGGGAAAGCACCCTGATTTAATTGGCTGTCAGGCTCGCAGTTCCCTATAAAAGGGACCTGCCTGCCTGCAGCCTGTTGTTAGTTAATCACAGCCTTTAGTAAAACATTACTGGTTCATTGTTGATCTGCCTTTTCTTATTCTACCCACTACATTACAATTCTAACAATAAACACCAGTTTAATTTAGAAAAACCCATGTACGTGTCTCTGAAAAGTTCCCATCTGTTTTCACACTATGTAACATTACTGTATAATGTAGCATTTCTCAACCTTGGAAACTGTGCACCTCAACTTCCAGGATTCCCCAGATAGCATAAATAGAGAAACACTGGTCATGCCTGAAAATCTTAACCACTATGGTCAGTATATTCCTGGATGGTGCAGGGTTGGAAAAGGGTACATCCTTCAATAAGTGAGAGGGACAGCGTGGAACAGAAAAGGAAAAGCAGAAGTATCTCACATTGCCTTGCAGTTCAATACAACTTTGGGGGTGGGGGTGGGGAATCAGATAATAAATTGCTTGCAATCTAGTCTGGGCAATTTCACATGTACAGTGGTACCTCGAGATACGAACGCTTCACGTTACGAAAAATCCAAGATATGAAGGGTCTCTCGAAAACTATTTTGCTTCAGGATACGAAGAAATTCCAAGATACGAAAAACACAATCCTTGTCGGCCTGAGGGGGGAGCCAAAACCATGTTTTGGCTGGACGGGCTGCTTCGACATACGAAAAATTCAGGATACAAAGGCCACCCTGGAACGGATTAATTTCGTATCTTGAGGTACCACTGTATATTTGTAAGCATGGTGCTGGGAACACTAGCATACTGTAGTGGTTAAGATGTTAGATGACTGGGTGACCTTGACCAGTGATTTCCTAACCACCATAAGGTTGTGGGATAACCTGGAGGATGAACAAAACCTCTTGTCCTATTATGTGCATTGTTGGTTTTACTATCAATAAGCTCACCAAACAGACATATGGGACAAATGCTAAGAAGAACAATAACCCTATAAATACAATGAAAAGGAAAAGGCCTGGGAAAAAAAATATCTTCCTTTCCCCAAGACTTCCAAGTTTCCTTTATCCTCTAGTATATAAAATTATCAAGCAATCAATTTAAATTATAACAGATACAAAAGCAGGCTGGATCAAATATACATAGATATCAGATGTGTCCATTGTTGTTATATTGACAAGAGCAGTATCATGCTCTGAGCTTTACTTTTGGAGGAGGGCATGTCTACGACATTACAGTTCATGTAGAAATGGAGAGAACTAGAATCCGATCGTGTATTTTTGTCAGCCTGATCCTGTATTATGTTTTATGATCCTGTACTTTTGTCAGCCTGATTTCCTCAAGAACTGCCCATCCTCCACACTTAGATAATGTTGATAGGATTCCAAGATAAATTTTATACATAAGCCATATGATGTAATTTATATATAAATAGTATTTGTATAAGTGTGCAAAATAAACGTAATATGTGCTTACAGTCTTCTCATACAATCACATGATGATAGCAGTTACTCAAACAGTTCATAGACATCACTGCAAATATCACCTCCAACCAAATTACACGTTGAATGCTTCTGATATTCTGCCATTCTTCTATTGAATCATTTATATATGGAAAATGCCCAAATTTATCTGGAGGTTGAAGACTTATACACATGCAATAAATTGACATATGGATGAATCAGAAGCAAATTTATATAAAATCTCAATAGATAAAATTAGATAGGAAAATGTTACAACCCACAAACCTAGATTTATACCTTCTGTGGCCATTTTTCAGAATCTTTCCTGATTGACATACTTTTGTAATTTATTTGATGATATCATGGAATATCAAGGCTACAAACTAGTCAATCTTTTTGCAGCCACTTTAACTTTTATAAATAATTCTTAATCACCTCTCTCACAGCATAAAGTGACTATCCATTAAGACTAGTAATTACTTACAGAGCTTTATAGAAAACCAATGGAGAAGCAATGTGGACAAGAGACTTTTGAGCTTATAATAAATTAGAAAGCTACTTGGAATGAATTCCTAATTAAATTTCAGCTAAGGGACTGAGCCATTCTGAAACAAAAGGAGAGTATTTAATTCTTGTTTCAGAAATGAATCAATCATGCAAATCATTCTTGCTTGATTCTTGGCATTCCTTAAACAGGCACATTTCTAAGGAAGCTTTGATTGAATTCAGCACTCTGAACATTTTTTTCTCTCTATGAAAATGGAGGATGAATGGCCTCTGTGTCTATATGAATGCTTGTAGGAGAGTTAGGCTGATGAAAGCAGTATTGTGATATTGTAATGCAGGCCCTGTCCCTTTTCTGTGCATGCCATAACTTTATACACATAGGCAAAAGCAATAAGATCATATGAAAGCCACTATGATGAATCAGTATACAGTATATCCTATTCATTCTGATAGCAGGTAGAAATAATTTAATTTTCTTTTTATTCTGACATCTCTAAGGATGGAATAATTTTAGAATGTGTTGAAGACAAATGGATGTATTCCACAGCGTATTAAGCAATCTCTAAGACTTTCCAAAAGATGCCATTTGATGCTTTTTCCAGTCAATACACACTTATTTTACATTTATTTTTAAACCTCAAACAAAGGGAAGTCAGAAGTATGTTTTAACAAGACTTAATGTGAATTTTATTGGTTTGAATTAATTTCCATGGAACTACATTTAAATTAGCTAATCCATACCTGAGATAGCTGGACCACTTCAAGTATCTTCTAAGTACTTGTTTAAGGTAAGACTGAGAAATTTTAATTCAGAGAAGTAGTCAAACAAGAAGTCCTGTGTATTGCTGAATATAGGAAAGTTATTGCCTTAATATAGGTAGGGGAATAAGCTCTTTCATATTGGTGTGCTAAAAAAAGTTTCTACAATATGTATTTTTTTTTAAATAAAACCCTTTCTTTTCTTTTGATAAAGCAACAACCAGAGTTGCTAGGCAAGTTATCAACTTAATTTCCAACCCCTTTGCCAGAAATAAGTTTAATTGGAACATGAAAAACAAGAAGCAAAAATGAAAATAACAGAGAGAAAAAACCTAACTCTTATCTTCTGATTCTGTGTTATGCCTGCTACTGGCATACTCGTGATTATCAGGCAGCCTTTAATCATTTACCTACAGAAATACAGACCTTTACAGAAAAAAAATATTGGGCAGTCATGGAGGGAGGGAGGGAGGGTCAAAAAAGGCAAGATAATAGGTATGAGTGTATGATTGAGTCTCTGCTCCTTTTTATACACCTTGCTATTAACTTTCCATCCTGCAGGTGCTCCTATTTTTCCCTACTCCTTTCTAAGGAGTGGGTGAAAATTGCTGTAAGAGGAGTCAGATACAGAAAGGAATAAAGAGAGCCATGAAATTCCCTCAGCCTTCATGCAACATGTCAACATGAAGCAATAATAGACACTGGAGTGCATTACAATGGAAAGTTAGCAGGATAATATACTCTATCATTATTGCAGTATCACAGCACCTTTCTCTCCAAGAGACCCTCACAAATTGGTGGAGAAACAAGCTTAAATGTTTTTACCCATGTGCTGTTTTATGACTAGTAGTAGTGCAGCTGTTTCAGGAAGAACCAGGCAGTATCTCAGCTTGAATTTCATGACAAAATAAGAAGCTTGATGGAAATTTAATGGATAAGAAGGGGAAGATTACAGAATTAATTTCTGCATGAATGGGACTGGGACAGACATATATTCCAACACAGAAGATGAAAGTTCTACAGCATCCGGTCCTTAGTTCTCCCTCCCAAGCAGCATTTAAGCTCAGAATAAATATTCTCAGTTGGGTAGGTGTTTTGTTCTTAGCCCAAGAAGACCACAGAGACTTACGGAGTGACTTCAACTCTTTATTTAAACAGTGACAGCTCTCTCTGAAACCCAGCAAAACAATGCGACAGGCTAGCCTTTTTATAGCCAGCTTGCAACATTGTAAACCAATCATATTTGGTTGATCTCACCTAAACAGAAGACGTGAGTGAAACCTTCACTTCATTCTTTCTTTGAATACTTAACACCCCTCCCCACCTGGATTGGATTCTGAAGAGTCAAGTGACACAATCATGTAAATAAGCAGGACGTTGTCTTGTTTTTCCTGATCTGCACATTTCACTAGATTCTGAGGTGTTGGCCCGAACTGTGGGGTCTGTGCCTCTTCTGGGCTGTTCTCAGGTAAGCTCTGTTCCCAAGCATGGGGCTCAGCCCTGCTAGCTGAGTCCAATTCATGACTGACCTCCCTGGGAAGTATGGCTTCCTTCACTGAGCCATTACTTCTATTTCTATCTCGCTGTGGAGTTTAGGAGGGTCTGTATTTGAGGTCTTGTTCCTTTCAGGGTTTTCAGCCATTACTGTTCTCCCTTGTAATTATCTATGAGTCTCTTCTACACTCTTCCATCCTCTACCCTGTATGATCTTGCCCCCAAGATAGTGATCACTGTTGCCGGAACCCATAATGCACCCCCACTGTAGTTGTGGGCATAAACCTTGCTGCCTTCTCCAAATACCCTGATTTTACTCATAGAGTTTCTGTAGAGTAGTTGGGGTGCAACCTGTCTAGTTCTGTTCATAGGCAATGTCCCATCAGTAGCTTTGATGGGTGGCGGGCTGTGGAGGTACTTGGGGTAGCATGCTGGACTGCTAAGAACTTATCAATTTTAGCCTGCCAATCACCTGCACTAATACAGGACCGGGCTTCCTTGGTGGTTCTTAGTTCAGATTGACCATTACTGGCCAGATGAAAAGGAACCACCAAGGCATAATGGATTCCCAGGTTGGCTAAAAATACCTGAAAAGGTTTGGCTGTAAATTGTGGCCCGTTATCCAAAACTATGATATCTGGAATGCCATATGTGGTGAACAGCCCTCTCAGTACCCAGACAGTTGCCTCCATTGTGGTGGACTGTATCAGTTTGATATCTAGCTACTTGGAGTAAGCATTTATGAAGACTAGGAATGTTTGCCCATGGAACAGCCCCCCCCAAAATCGATATGCAGTCATGACCAAGGAGCGTTTGGATTTTCCTGCTTCTTAGCTGGCACCACTGGTGGGGGCTGCCCTAGACTCTTGACACTTGGGACAGGTCCCCATCTGCAGGGAAATCTCCTTGTCCATGTAGGACCACCAAATGTAGCTACATCATAATGCCTTCATCAGGACTATGCCCAGATGACCTTCATGCAAAACATTTAAAACATGTTCCTATAGGCCCAGGGGCACAATCACTCTTTCCGCCCACAATAAACAACCTTTTTGGGCAAAGAATTCATGCTACCGCATGAAAAATGGTTTAAATACATCATCAACCAGCCCCTTGGGCCACCCCCACCAAACGCATTCCAGTACTTTAGTGAAGGTCTTGTCTTGCACTGACTTCCCAAAGCTTTGCCTGGGCAATGGGACAGTTTGTAGTTGCATGCCACCAGAAATATAGTCCACCTCATCATGCAAAGCGATAAAATATTTGGTGTCAGCCTATCCCGTGAAAACAGTTCCAACAGTGGCTTATGATCATAATCAATCAAAAGGGCATCCGTACAAATATTCATGGAATTTTTTAATTCTTCATGGTCCAGTTGGCTGTAATTCTTTCAGCCACTGGTAAGGTTTGAGAATAAAAAGCAATTGGTGCCTCCAATTGGGACTGGATATAATCCTTGCAGATGTGGATGGACCCATCTTGTTTAATAGGTGTGACAATGGGTGTTTCCCATTTTGCATGGTCTACTGACTCAAGTACCCTTGTGCTATTAACTTATCCAATTGGGAATCATTTTTTGATTTTAGGGCGAATGGGACTCTACGGGGCTTCATTCTGATTGGCTTAATATTAGGGTCAATATTAAAAGAAAGAGGGGTCCCTTTGTACTGCCTAATGACCCATCAAAAACATCAGCAAATTCGTTGATCAGCTCATTCCAGTCATCATCTGTCTGCATTGCTTTGACACCGGTTACTTCTATTCCAAGGGGCTCGAACTAGTCAAAACCAAGCAGACTTGGCAATTCGCTGTCCACTCCAATTTTTGTCTGAACTTCTTAAAAATGACCTGGAGTTTGATGATACACATTTCACTGCATTTCATACCATGTTTGACTGTGTTGCTGTGTTGTGACACATTGCTATGCATGTGATGAATAAAATTTGATTTGATTTGATTCCAATGACTGGAATGCAGAAGACTGGAAGACTTTATAGTAGTATATAGTATAGTCTATAGTATAGATTCTGATGCATTAGATCTTTCTTTGCAATGTTCGGCCTTTTGATGGTGCGCCAGGCTATGATTGTTATGGCTGATCCTGAGTCAATTTCCATTCTGCATGGCAATCCCTCGATGAGGACAGTAGCTTGGAGTTTCCATTTCATCTAGCTAGTTGTCTGTCTATGACTGTGTGGTATGTGCAAGATGATTCAGGTTCTCTGTCGTTTCTACCTCTGTTGCTCTTGCTTGCTAGACCACATTTGAAATCTGAATTTTCTGATGGCTGAATCTCTCTAGGATTAATAAATTGGTGTGTGTGGCATACTTGTGCCAAATGGCCTTTCCTGCTGCAATTCTGGCAGATGGCCTCTATGAAATGGCATGTTGATCTGGGTGGTTGCCTCCACAGCTGGCACATGACATCTTTCTCCTACCTCCCTCAGTTCTGCCATCTTGACCTGTTTTGATGTGATAGATGTCATCATCTTCATCAGTCTCTCAGTCTTGTTTGGTGTGGACCTGCTTGGTGACAACAGTTTTTTGGTTGGTTGGTGGTTTGACCTTTTTCTTTAGTACTGCTGTTGATTTTGCAGAATTCTTGGTTGCTCTGACCTAACCTAGTGCCAATTGCAATGTGAGGTTAGGCTTGGCCAGCAAATGCTGCTGGAGGTTTTCGTCTCTCACCCCGCAGACCAGTCTGTCCAAAGTAGTTCATCTAGGTCATGGAACTCACAGTGGACAGCAGCTTGTCGGAATGGTGCAACAAATTCATTTATTGATTCGCCTTCCTCTTGGACCCATCAATGAAATTCATGCCGCTGTACAATCTTGGAGGGTGCTGGCGTGTAGTGCATCTTGAGGGTGTCCAGCAAGATGGCCCAGGGCACTGCTCATACAGCTGTAGGGGCCAACAAGGCTTTGGCCATTTCAAATACCTTAGAGCCACAGTAACTCAGGAACATGGCTCTCTTCTGGTTGTCTGATAACCCAAGAAGGTCATTAGCTTCCAAAAACATTCAAATTGGTCTATGTACAAGTCCTAGTTTTCTGTGATCAGGTCACAGAGTGGGTGGTGCATACGCTGTCATCATGGATATGACCGATGCAACAGGTTTGCGATGGTCATTTGATGGATGACTTCTTTGTCTTGTCCAATTCTTTGTACTAGCTGGGTTTTGCTCCGCATCTTTACTTCCTCAGAATCCCATCCTCATCGTTAGTGTTCTGTTCTGAGCTCAAAAAGACCACAGAGACTCACAGAGTGACTTCAACTTTTTATTCAAACAGTGACAGCTCTCTCTGAAACCCAACAAAACAGTGCTGGCAGGCTAGCCTTTTTATAGTCAGCTTGCAACATTGTAAACCAATGATATTTGAGTATTTCTTCTACCTAAACGGAGGACCTGAGTGAAACCTTCAGTTCACTCTTTCTTTGAATACTTAACAGTAGGGGAGACATTCTGATGTTCTGAGCTAGAGACAATAACTGGAGTGGGGGAGTTAACCCTTCTATTCTTAGACCCTGAGCTGATCTGCACTATAGTGTACCTCCTACATTTTGGGATCATCAAATTCTTACAAAAAAATTTAGTAACATCTTGAAAAGGTTTTTGTCTGCATTGTAGGCTACAACACCTTTCCACTGGACTTTTTTTTTTTTTTTTGCTGTTGTACATGTCCAATTTTCTGTCACAAAAAACAATGGCAATCCCTTTTGTTATTATTTCAATATGTTTCTATATGAAAATTAAAGCAAAAAGGGTGTGTGTGTTTATTTTTGCAAAAAAATATTTTCAGAGGAAGACAATTCAGATCATCTTGTTACTGCATTCCCTTATCACTGAAGCAAATGGTTAATGTGACATGCAAGGCTCAATTGAGTCTAAATTAAGCAAACAGAGCACCATATGTTCTGTAGAAATTAAACTGGCAGGGAGAAGGTGAAACTGGAAGCAATCCATAGAGGCTTATGGGTTAGTCATTAAGGATTAATTTTAGTATTCTCTGTCTGACACTGATTTAGTGATATCATAGATCTTAGCAATCAGATCTGAGTATTTCATTTAGATGGATAAAAAGCTTGATTTACAAATATAAAATTGCAACATAGTTTAGGTGCACATTAAATCAAATGATATATACATTTAGAAAGTAATAATTAACTTTCTTTTGACAGAAGCAAAAATAAAATAAATTAAACTCATTGCTCTTTGCTGCATCTTAGATCCTTTACACTATATGATCAAGAAAATTATGATGCTGATTATGATATATTCTAACTCAATAGAACTGTGGTTACACTAATAAGGAGAGAATTCAGCAGTAAAAATGCAGACATGGAGCTTTGCTGGTTCTAAATAATTCACTTAACTGGTTTCACTGAGACTGGAAAATAGAACTTCACAAAATTATCTCATGAGGTGAAAGCTCCAGGCAGTATTGTACACAGAAAACAATTGTACTGGGAAAATTCTAAATTAGAAACTAATGGTTATGGAAGTGCTTGTCAACAACTACATTTTGATGGCAGGTTTGTATAAATGGACAGCAAAGTATTGCATGTTTTCAATGAAATATTCCTCTTCTTCTATGTCCAAATAATTTAATGCCAGAACTTAATACAGGAAATATGGGATATAAAATTTTTCCACTGGACACAAAAAAAAATTGTGTCCAAAATAATAAAATGAAATTAAAAAGCTTGCCTTTTGTCAATATTACTATTATTATTATATTTTTACCCAACCCCGTGTAAAATATATGCAATGCTGTGCTAGACTGTGCTACATTACATATTGTTTAACAAAATATCCTATGATATGGACTGGGCTGAGAAAGAGTGACTGGCCCAAAGTGTGTATGTCAGTGCAGACACCTTTGAATCCTCTTAACTCCTGGCAATTATCTGGACTAGTTCCTACATTTTTCTTTGCAACATTTTTGGAAGTGGTTTGTCTTTACCTGCTGAGAGAGTGGTTAGTCCAAAGTTACACATATGGCTTTGTGCCTAAGTATTCACAGCATCCTAGTATCTCACCTGGTGATTTTAATCACTACATCAATTCTAGAGCTATTTTTCTCTTCTCATTCACATCATCATGTGATTGAATGAATTTTTTCCTTCTCATTTTCATCCTTGAAAGTGGGCATAATTGTGTCTGTAAGGAATAGGGAGGCAAATGGAGCAAAATAATGGGAACAGTATGAATCAAAGTCCCACCTTATATATGTGTGTATGGTAAATGCGTGTAGAAAAGCAGATCTTTGAAGTATGGTATATCCTCCTTTGTGTCATAATTATGAATACTTTTGGCTGTGGGGTTGTTAGTTACTGACAAATGAAAAATTTTGCTCTCAATTCCTACATTGAAAGAACTGTGTCAAAAACATGTTTTAAGTCTGTGTAAACTGATGTTCAAGAGCTTGCACAGATGGACACTGTCTCCAGATCCAGAATGATCCCTCTGCCTAAGAACAAATCAAGGTCAAAGATACAGAGTTCCCATGGGCTGTCAGCTAGTAAAAGATACTCTAGGATCCAAAGGAATATTAAAATTTTGTTTGCTTGCTTGTTTTTAATTTATATCACTGGATTTTTGTATTGATGGTACATGATGAATGATTTTCACAGTACAGAGAGACTGAATAAATATTCATATTTAAAGACACATTTATTATCTTTTAAAAATGTTAACATTTCTTTACACATATGCTTTGATGTACAAAACAACTTAATGTATTTTTATTTATTTAATTTTTTATTTATTTTTTATAAATAAATAAAATAAATGTAGTAAGTGATTTATTCCTTTCCACACCATCACTATTCTCAAAAGTTTGAAGCTTGTTCTAGAATAAGGGAGAGCTTTTTAGAACACTTTTGGTCCACTTTACAAACCTTTCTTCTACTGTTCATGAATCACCCATTCGTTAACATCCACTTTCTCTAGCACAATTTATATAAAATTTTGGTATAATCTGCAAGATTTAAAGTGAATATAAATATTTTGTATTCATTTCAGTTTATCTTAAAACAGAATTGTTTCACTGAAATGTGAAAAGCATATGCCCCTTCTAATATGTATTTCATAAAACTAATGTCTCTACTTTCCAAGAATAAAGTTATAATCTATCGCCAGATAAATCATTCTGATCATAAAAATGTGTTTATGTTCAATTATTTATTTATTTTTT
>JAEANM010011742.1:0-15127 GCA_017656035.1 Myanophis thanlyinensis | reverse complement strand
TTATAAAATTGTCCTTGGTTGTACAACGATAAAAGAAAAACAATGAAATTGTCCAATCAAACAAAGTGTGTAAGGTTTTTTTGTTTTTTTTTCCAACAATGAGAGCAAAAATAACTTAAAGATAAAAGTTAGAGGAGCATGCCACTAGTGGAGAAATGGGATGTTTTCACAGACCAGATTGTTTTTACCACCCTTTCTCCATATGATGTTGATCAAAACATACAATTGGCTATTTAGTTAAAAAAAATATGCATGTCTGTGCACATACACCAGTTACTTTATGTACAATAGAAGGAATAAGAAAAGAAATCAAAGAGAGAAAGCTATACTGCAGTAGTCAAGATGTGGCTGAATCAGGTCTCTTTTTTTCTAACTGTGAATATGTTGCCTGTGGGAAAGGAAGTTTGGTTCATTCTTTTAGTTCATGCCTCCTGTCTGCTGCTGGAACACATCAATTGTATCTTCATCCTCCATTTCCAACTGTGTTGGAAAAAAATTATAAGTCAGTTCAAAGTATTATAAGTGATATAATTATGTTATTGCATGACAAGTGAAGTGACATAAGTATAACAAGTTTTTTTTTTAGTTTTCATACACTCCCAAGAACATGAAAACAAAAAAAGTGTCACTAGAGATTAGCTTGTAGTTGGACTGCTAAGTAATACAAATCTAATATTCCATTTTCTTCTGCTCATTTACACTCCCTCCCCCACATTCAACTCTATTTGGAAAGAGACATTTTATTATGTAATAAGATTTTGGTCAGTTTATCCCTTAGGAGGAATTCAGGACAGGATAAGTGTAAGATCTCTGTTCAGCCAATGGGGCATTTTGAATCTTACTTCAACTGAAGCCCTTGTAAATTTCCAAAGTTGTTCCTTTCGGTTAAAAGTCTCTTTGGAATAGCCAAAAATAATACCTCTACTATAAGCAGAGCAGAGGAACTGACAGAATTCAGAGCAGGCTTCTTTCTTCAAATAAAACCATTTTTAGATACAACTCAATAGATTTTTAGTATACAGAGTTAATTTTAGTACTTCACTTGGTAGATATTACAAACGTTAATATTATTTTTAGGTCTAAACTAATTGGGATCTTCAGTTGTTAATAGGAAGAAATAATATCCCATTCCCAACCTGAAAGCCATGTAGCAAGAGGAAACCTGGGTGTTCAAACTGTTTTTAAAGACATTGTGATTTTTTTTTAACTGCTGCATCAAATCTTTAGTGGTACAATTTTTTTACATGCATTTGTATTTCAACATCTTTCAGATGTAAGCAATGTTTAGGTACAAAGAAATATGAAAAGATTAGTTTTGAAACATTTCTTGGGATTTACAGTTTAACCAAATTTTATTTTTTTCACACCAGGAAGTATTTTAATGATTATTTTTTTACCTGTGCAGGTGTATCTGTTTCATTGATTGGCTGTCCATCAAACCGGAATCTGATTTGCCTCATTGACAAACCCTACATAAATTAAAAAAAAATTGCAGTTGAAATAGCAAACAACCAAAATTCTTCTAAGACTGCATACTGCTTATTGTCTAAATTATTAAAAATGGATTAGATGTTCAGTTTATTCAGCATTGGTGTTCATCAGTGATCTCAGAATCAACTGAGACCCAGGATTAAAGCAGTTCAGGACTTTCAGAAATGATAGCAGCCACGTTATTAGAATTTATAGAACAAACTTTCCTAAACTAAGGAAATTGCTGCAAAGATGTAGCACTGCATTTTAGTAGTACTGAATGTTTATAAGTTGCAAATGATCTTCCTCTCAAAAATGTTTTTGTACAATATTCTGTATCATAAGATTACATTGTTTAAATACAGGTGACCTTTTATTTTTAATTTTATAAATACTGAAGAACGTTTATAAGCATACTTCACACATCATAATAAACTACCAATGTTATGGGAAACCATCTATTGTAACAACCCATGAATGAAAGAAACCGAAGCTTAGTGGAATGTATAACGCCAATTGTAGCAAATTCCCATATTTAATCTATGAATAGCATTTAGACTTATATACCACTTTATAGTGCTTTACCAGCCCACTCTAAGCAGTTTACAGAGTCAGCATATTGCCCCTAACAATTTGGATCCTCATTTTACCCATCTCGGAAGGATGGAAGGCTGAGTCAACCTTGAGCATGGTGGGATTTGAACTGCCAAATTGCAGGCAGCCAGCAGAAGTAGCCTGCAGTACTGCACTCTAACCACTGTGCCACCAAGGCTCTTATGGGAAGAAGACCAATAAAGTTGAATGTCCATTGTAGGTTTGCCCTTGCCCTAACCCTAATAGTGAGTAAAGCAAGACTGTTAAGCAATGCAAGGCTGGTGTGTACCTATGACAGCTGCCACAGTAGCATAACCCATTGCCCCATATCACATCTTCCCAGTTTCCCCCAGAGTCGCTACCAATATCCTAGCACAGTAAATCCCTTTCAGTAGATTTTTTCCATTAATTACGAAGTCTGGTAAACTGAGATCCATTAATTAGAGTTTTTGCAATATTGTTTAGTATTCCATAATCTCTGGATAATCTCATTTTAACTGAAAAATACAAAGGTAAAATTTCGTGTAAGCAGCTCAGCCAAAGCGCACTCATATTCTGTGACAATCTTGTAGGACAGCCAGGTTAGTCTATAGTGGCAAAATCTCTGTGGCAGGTTATTAAAAGATATAAAACCTTTCTGGACTGCAGCTCATTTCATGTAGAGTGGCTAGGTTACATTAGTTTCCATTCTGCATCAGTTTAGTCACACTATGCAACTGATGAAGTGAGCTGCAACACACATTATGCCTTTTAATAACATTTTAGTTTGAAAAAGTTTTACCAACTTGAGTTAAAATAAATGTAGTTTTAAAAATACTTGCAGCAAAAGACAGTTAAAAATCCTTCCTGGATCCACTATAACGTGCAGTCAAAATTTGTACAAGGCAGGATCAGACTCAACAAGATACAAATTGGTCGTTTCTGCCATCACACCTAATTTTGCTGTACGTTATCAGTCAAAAACCATCCTCTATAGGAAATTTCTTACAGCACAAAGCACAGCAAAATACAGATTTGTGTCATCTGTCCTCCCAAACTCAGAACTGGGGGGTACCCATTAATCAAAGTAACTATGTTGGACTTGTAGTTTAACAACATTAACCCCATTGAATATAATTTTAATGTTAAGAATGATCAAATAGAGAAATTTTTCAAAACTGTTATAGTAAATGGTCCCATGTTTCTTGATACCCTATAATTCTATGATATTTTTAATATAATGATTTTAAAAGGTTATGTTTCTCTCAAGTGAAACTCAAATCCTGATAATTCCTGGAAACAACATGGAAGAGGTGCTATAATTTTCCAGATTGTGTTTAAGTTACCAATTGCAGTAGATCCATAATCACATTTTCTTTTACCCAATAATTATAAAAGAGAATACATGCCACTGAGAAAACCTACACTAAGAAAAGAGATAATTTCTTTTCCACCTTTGGTTAGTTACATACTATTGTACACGGGAAAGCAAGAGACAGAAGACATTCTGTTACTATTTGGTGGTAATCCAGATAGTTAATTCATATAAAGTATCTTTATTAAATTATGCCTCTAGATGGAATTCACAGAACACTGAACCAAGATAACAAGATGTGTTTTAATACAATGGTAAACTCTATATTCATTGTAATTAAAGAGCTTTAACATCCTACAAATCAGTTTAAAAATGGTTCAAAATGTTTCATATGGCTTCTCACCTGTCGTTCACAATAAGCTTTCATTAGTTTACTAAGTGGTGTATGCCTTTTAATCTTAAATTGCACCACAGATCCATCTTGCCCTGCAACCTTCAGATTAATATGATCGTTATTTTCAGTCTTCACTCCTTCCTGTAATGGGGGGAAGAGACAAAATATTAAAAGCCATTTACTTCACTTAGTAAATGTCATCAAGTTCAATATCCATATTACATCTTGTAGCTGTAGGATTACTGAAGGACTAACCATCAAAATTCCCAAATTCAGAAATAAAATTAGCTAGTTATCAATTGATAAACAAAATTCAGTAAAATATTATCAGAACAACAAAAGGCCATGTCAGATAATTACAATAAATCCCATGCTTTATGTTTTAAACAATATGAGTTAATCTGATTAACATACTACTATGGATATACAGCAGTGCTAAATTAGCAAGATTCATTACAGTCACACACATTTATATGGGAATAAATTCCACTGAACTCATAAAACAATTTATGGTGGACATGCATAGGGCTGCTTTGGAAGTAACATTGCTAATGTAGTAAAATGAGTTACTTCCCCTTTTAAGACCTTTTAAGGTGAACTACATTCTCAATCATCCAGGTTATGGTTGTTCCAAAGGTGCTACTTCCAAAAGGCATCTGGACTTCCTTGCTTTTTTCTGAGTTAGAACTGAAAAAGCTTCTTGGATGAGAAGTGGAACGTTTTCAAAGAAAAAAACCAAGAAACTTCAACTGCTTATTGGAAAAAGCACCTTTGGGACATTTTGGAAGGGAATTTTTAAAGATAGCAACATTGAGCTTTAAAGAATTAAAGGATCAGTGCAGTATTTCTTGGAAAGCTATAACTATTCATTAGATTTTAAGTTTAGTGCACTGGTTGCCAATACCATTTTTTTTAAATTAGGCCAAGCATTAGTTATTATTCTAATATTTTAATGTACACAATTCTCAAACACATCCCATACATTTTTTGCTCTTTAACAAGGGAAGCACAAAAACTAGCCCAGTTTTTCTTTTTTTAACCAAATGCTTTATATTACCACCTCTTAAAATAAGCCTAATTTTGGTGAGATTTAAGGTTGAGAGTACATTAACAATTCTAATAAGATTCAAATAAGGGCCAGAACACCTTCCACGTGATTCTTAAAACTCTGAAGTTTTCATTAGACAAGGAAGGCACCACCAAAAAAAGTAAGGAAGCAATACCAAATAATTGGACTAGGATAAAGAAATTTGCAAAGAGTCTTTATGCAAAAAATGTTTTACACTCCTTTCTAAACAAAAAAACAAAACAACACAAAACAAAAAACTTTTATAGCAAACTGCAATGCTACCCCAACAGGAAAGGCGAAGATACAATGTCATTTCAGTTGGAAAAGGGTACCGGTTATCTTTAAGTACAACCCTTCTTTAAGAAAAGACCGTGCAGAGAACTTCAAGAAGCAGCCCCGATCTTGTTTATATGCCTCTATTCCCAAGCATGCAGAGAAACCCCACCTCAAGAAATCTGATGGCTTTCCTCCGATGGACCTAAAATAATTTCCCCCTGCCCACCCGAGACACGCATGCCACCACTCCTCGCTCCCACGGCGGAGCGCTTCTCCCATCTCCCAGAAAACACGCACCGCCCCGGATCTCGCCTCCCCTACGCACCACACACTGCGATGCACAAAGCAAACCTCATAAATCCCGTCTCCTTTGGAAAAGACGCCTTTCTTGCCCCCTCCTTCAGCGACAAAAGCTTTTTTCTCCCAGACCTTTCCGCGAGTCCCAGCGTGAGAGAGAGAGAGCGCTCTCCGAAACCATCAACATTTTGGCGCCTCCAAAGTCGTATTTAAAACGAGGAGGAGGAGGAGGAGATGATCCTCGTTTATCGCTGGCATAAAAGGAGGAGGGGTGGGGTGGGGGAGGGATTACCTGCTACTGGACGGCTCACGAAGCGCGTAGAGCGGCTGCGAAAGAAGCAAAACACAAAGAGGCCTACCCCGTTCCTATTCCTTATATGCCGCTGGACGGCGCCCGGCACAAGAGGGACTAGCGCCTATCTTTTTTCTTTCTTTCTTTTTTTTTTTTTGAAGGAAGGCGTGGGAAGGGAGAGCGCGTATCCCACGGAAGGCGAAGCAGCCTCACTGCTTCGCAAAGTCAAGAGCGCTCCCGATTCCCACAAGGGAGAAAAAGGAAGGAAACCTTCCCCCACTCCCCATTTTCTCGAAAGAGCGCCCTTATTCCTCCCCCCGCCCTCCGGAAAGAGCCCAGACCGAGACGGGGAGGAGGAGGGGGGAGGGGAGGACAATGGCGCGCAAGACCCGGCGCGGCAGAGCCTGCGCTGCGCTGTCCCCCTTCTCCTCCTCCTCCTCCTCCTCTTCTTCCCCCCCCTCCTCCCCCGTGCCGGCCCGCAGCCCTTCTCTCGCCTTCTTCTCTCTCCCCCTCGCACGCTCACCTTGGGCTTCTCGTCAGCCATAGCGAGTCAGCGGGGTCCGCTCCGCTCCAAGCACCTCAGAGCAAGTGGGGAGACGGAAAGATGAAAAAGCGACCGCAACGGCCGAGACAGAAAGACTGGGGGAGGGGGCGAATGAACGCGCACGCAATGCCGCGGGGCCGCGCCTTGGCTTGCGAGAGCGCGCACGCTCTGCTTTCCCCTCCCCCTCAAGCCGCTTCCCCATTGGGCTTCGCCTTACGAGAGCGCGCAGCTCCGTTACATAACTCAGAAGAGAATGGCGGAGCGAGGAGAAAGCCGGAGTGCGTGCGCGCACCCAGGGGCATCGTCCGCGCCCCTGTTTAACGTGCGCGCACCCCGCTGGGCGCAGGGAGCTTTACTCTCGCTCGCGAAGAGGGCATTGTCTTTTCAAAATGGCCGCCGGGCCTGTGGGTTTGGAGAAGTCACCCTTTCTGGTCTTCTAAATAACTTTGCGTTATTTGTACATTGCAGATAATGTGTTTGCCTTGTAATTGGCTAATGGACTAAATTTATTCCCACTTCAATTGGCTAATGGACTAAATTTATTCCCACTGTTTCCGTTTTATGTCCCCCATTTGAAAACAAAAAAGTTAACTACTGACTCTCCCAAATAACACAAGGTATGGTTACCAAGGCACATAGCCTAGATTTTGTTGCGCTGACTTATGTCCCATTATAACAAACTATGTGAATAGTGAACTTCTCAGGTCATACTATTTAACCTGTAATCCTACAAAAATACATGTTATTTAGCACATGGCATATAACATACATAAACTAGTAAAATATATGTGTGTGTGTGTTAATATATGTGTGTCTGTGTATATAGATAGATAGATACAGATATATGTTTTCGTAGATTTTCACGAGTGTAGGTAAGCAGGTCTAGGTCTTTTCTGGTCTTTTCCCATGTAAATTTCAGAGTCTTTTTGCAACGTTTCGGCGAGATCCCACTCGACATCTTCAGGCTGGTGCCTTCTGCTTCAGGTCAGGGCAAGAAGTTTGCCTTCTTGCCCTGACCTGAATCAAAAGGCACCAGCCTCACACACACACACACGGCCACTCACCCTCTCGTGAAAGATGGCCTCCAGGTTTATGTCCCCCACCGCCACCATCAGCTTCCATACCACATGATCCAACCCAATCAAGCCACGCTCTGCTCCGTGAACCACTGCAGCCAATTGCCAAGGCTACCTCTGCGTTTCACCAAGCTCCCCTTGAACCGTCTTGATGAGCACAAGTTCAGACACATGCATGCACATATGCACAGAAATCTAGGGGTGTCTCACCCACCACAGTATTTGTTTCCAGAAAGTAAACCATTTGTGTACCAAGTTTGGTTGAAATTGGTCGAGGCGTTCCAGAGTTATGCTAGAACATACACACATACATACATTTTTGTATATATAGATTTCACCTAAATTAGTAAAACACAATAAAATATAAATATTAAAAAGATATATGTTCAAATACCAACATCTAGACCATCTAATCATTGAAGCGCAACATTTGTATGAAAAAAATTAAAATCAGATACTGGGCCAGTATATGCCCTCAGCTTACATCCAGTCAAGATTTGATCTACAGTTTGATGTGGGATTCCACAAATCACACTGAAGGGAGAATACTAAGCCCCATTTATACAGTGAGTCCCAGCGGATGTCGTGTGAGGTGCAAATCCTATTCAGGATTGTCCATTGCTGATGTGGTAGTTCAAAGCCTGGCACGTTTTTTGTGGGCTCATTTATATGTCTTGCTATGTCTGGGCGTTCAACGACCCATTGGCTTTCCATTGGGAATCTACAGTATGTTAAAGTTATTGGGCAGATATTGTGCAAGTTCCTGGATTTGTGTCTGGCTGATAAATGAGGAAGATTGGTGTTCATCTGTAGGAGTGAGTTGTTCATAATTTTTCTCTATTCTCTCACAAATGCATTTTGCCCTTGTAAAACTGGCAGTGCTATATGGCTCAGAACAGGGAGCCAGCAAGTCAGAGTGGTTTTATGGAAAAAACAGGTGGCACAGCAGCTGATGACTTCCTTCTACCGATCAACAATAGAAAGCATCCTCACATACTGTGTCACAGTATGGTACTCAGGACTAACAAGATAAGATAAGAAGGCACTACAGAGGGTAATGAGCACAGCACAAAAAATCATGGGCTGTCCCATAAGCCCACTGGAGAAAATAGCCAGATCCCGGTGTCTCAACAGAGTGAGAAAAATCCTCAGGAATGACTCTCACCCTGATCAGCACTTCATACTTCTACTATCGGGCAAGAGATACAGAAGCATAGCCAGCCGGACAAATGGGCTAAAAAATAGCTTCTATCCATGGGCCATCCAACTTCTAAATTCCACATAACACCACGACTAGACTTAATACAACAGACTCACAGTGACAGTGCACCATGCAACATGTACATACCGGATCTGTATGTGGAAATGTGCCAGCCTGGGCATTTCCTGGGGTTAGGGATTTGTTTATAAGTCTGGAAATATTTTCTGTATTTGAATGTATTCTGTGTCCTGTGCTTTGTGTGACTGTACCGATGGAGGCTCATTCAATTTCACTGCACACATGTTGTGCATTGACAATAAAGGATTGAATTGAATTGAATAGATCCACTAATAATCTTCATGATGTTGAGTCTGGCTTCTAACTTAGCTAGTATGGCAGTTCTTAAGCCATACAGGTGCACAGTATTGTGCTGCAGAGTAGACCAACCCTAGTGCTGATGACCTGAGGCTGGCAGTTGAAGCTCCCCATTTACTTCCACATAATTTCTGGAGTATGTTGTTCCTAGTATTGATTTTTGCACCGTATTCTCTAGATGTTATCTTACAAGAGAGAGTCCAGTCTAATGGTACTCCAAGGAACTTTGAATGGGGATTATAGAGGAGTAAATTATTGTTTAAGTAGATCTTCAAGGCTTCATATACTATGTTGTTAAGTGGCAGCACTTAATATTGTTTTGCTGGTGCTAGGAGTAAGCCTCCAGCCAATGAAAAATCTCCCCAGATTTTAAGATCTTTGTGCAGAAGGATGTCCATATACACCTCCATGTGTTTTTCTTATACTGCTGTGATCAAATCTTCAGTAAATCCAAATTTGCATCCCTTGACACCAGCATATCTGATAAGTTAAATAGTGTAGGTGCCATAACAGAAACTTGTGGGAGGCTGTTTGATCTTCTTATCTTATGTTGAGGTTATATTCCCCCAACATGCTAAATTCACATTAACCATCTGTGCTTAAACTTGGATTTCTGTGTAAACTCAGCATATATGAAAACCTTGCAGGATGTTTTGCAAATTCAGGAAATTAAACTACAAGCTTACTAAAATAGTTCATTTAGAACCACAATTGAGACCAGAATTTCTCTTGTTAATCAAGGTGTCTGTTAAGTGAGTCATGTCCAATTTTACATTTGTCTTATGGTTGTTAAGCAAATCACTGCAGTTAAGTGAATCATGTGGTCATTATGTACATCTGGCTTCCCCATTGACTTTGCTTGTCAAAAGACAGCTGAGAAGGTTGCAAATGGCAATTACATGATTCCAGAATGCTGCAACCATTGTAAATACATGTTGGTTGCCAAGCACCCAAATTTTGATCACATAACTATGGAGATGCTGCATCAGTTGTGTGAGGACCAGTTTTAAGTCAGGATTTTTAGTGCTATTGTAACTTTAAAAGTCAATAAATAAAGGATTGTAGGGTAGTCAAGGACTATCTGAATACCTATGTTAAGCAAACAGGAAGGGTCTCATTGCTTTATAATCACATGTAAAAACTTAACAATTAAACTTTGATAGCGCTTGTTAAAGGAGATTCAAGAACATAATACCCGGTAAATTGATTGATTGTTTTATCAATCTTGAAAACAATCAAAACAATAAAACAAAAACCCTGCACTGTAATCATGCTCTATATTTTCTACCCAGACATTCCCACAGCCTCAGGAAATGGCCAGATCTTCAGAGACTTCCAAAAGGCTAAAGGATAAGGGCAGGCCTCCACCCTTCCACAAGATAGAAGGCAGGAACAGAGATGGCAAAGACACATTTCCAGGTACAATTAGATGGCAACAGTGGGACAGATGGATATTCTAGGGAAATATAGTTCTACAAATCATCAGGTTCCATGCTAAGTAGGCTTTAAAGATAATAACCAGCAACTTGAACTGTATCCAGAAAAAAACCCGGAGGCAGTGCAGCTTGCACAATAAAGGTGTAACGTGGACACCCAGTACTGTGTCCGTTACTACTTTTTGGATCAGTTGTGCACTGGTCTTCAAGGGGAGCCAACATAAGGATGGCAGGAGAATTGCTGTAATCCAGCCAGGGAGTGTGACTACAGTCTGAATGACTATGAGTAAGGCCTTCCAAGCAAAGGCACAATTGACATACAAGATGAATCTGAGCAAAAGATTCCTAGCCATGGCTGCCACCTCTCATCAAGCAGAGCCGTGAGTCCAAAAGGAGCTGCAACTTGCATACCAGCTTGGCTAAGAGAAATGCAACCTTCCTCAGAATCAGAATTGAGTAGTCACCTGATGCAGGAGGGTTCCAAAACCCAAAGCTACTCCATCTTGCTAGGGTTGAACTGAAGTTAGTTCATCCCCATCCACACTCTGATATCTTCCAGACACTTGGTCAGGCCTGCAACAGCATCATTTGCCTGGCCCAGGCTTGTATAACTGAGTACAGTATTCTGTAGCCGGTGCCATCGGATGACACAACCATTGCTTTCATGTGGATCTTAAAGTGGAGATGAGAGAAACCTCATTCCTGAGGCATCCCAAGCTGTAGAGACCTAGGGTGTGACCATCCAGCAACACCAGCTGGAATTAGCTATGGAAAAAAGAGAACCAACAGAAAACCATGCCTTGCAGTTCAGTCTAGAATCATGGTTGATGGTATCAAAAGCTCCTGAGAAATTCAGTTGTTCCAGCCCATCCCAGACCCTTCAAAGTCACCAATGAGCATGACCAATGCCATCTCAGTGCTATAATCCAGCCTTAACCCCAACCAAGAAGGGTTCAGACAATCTTCTTTATCCAGGGCCCTCTGAAGCTGTATGCCAACTACGCTCTCAACAACCTTTCTCTAGAAGGGAAGATTGGGGATTGGATGAGTTATCTACAATGGTTGGGTCCAAAGATGGCCTCTTGTCATGGGGTAGGATGGGGTGTACCATTGTCTCTTTCAAACCAAAAGGGCAGCACATAAATCAAATCAATAAATAAAAGCAGGTGGTACTAGCCCAATCCACAAAGAGGCATTAACCACTACTTTGACTCAGCCACATATCACCTCTCAGGAGGCTTTAATCAACCTGTACCTGAGCAGTGTTTAATCATGGTTAATTTCACCATTTTAGCCCAATACTCTGAACTTAAACTCATCATCTGATTTACAAACTTTAGATTTGCTAGTGTGTGGTTTAGCAAGGATGTTTTAGATGGTAACAATTGTACTTGCTAAAAAAATTAACCAAGCAAATGAAAATAATACAGGCAAATAAAGATAAAGATGCAGGTATTAGGTTTAGTTTCCAGTTAAAAGAACTGTATAAACTCTTATAATTATGTAATTTCATTTATCAGACATTTAATTATTAAATTATTTAAGTACCTATTTGCAGTTTCATGTTAGGGATTTAGCTATACATTACATATATCAGTAGCAGCCCAAATCAATCTGGTACAGGATGAAATTGTATTCTGTTGCTTTGTAATTTCTTAAAAATGCCAGAAGTCATTTCCAAATAATATCTACAATGTATAGACAGCTTATAACTTTGCATAACATGTCAGCTAGAAGGCCACATGGGTTTTATGTGGTATGGGAAAGGTTGCTCTCTGAAAGTAAGTAGCGAAAAACCCATTTCATATATTGTTTTCAATTAGGTGTCTTAAGAATTTGCAATACTTGATTACTCTTTTGACCCCTTAAAAATAATACACCAAATCCCAACAAACAAAAGAATGCTAAATTTTTGACTTTATCCTTGTGATGAGTGAAAGATGCCAGTGATCCAATTTTACACAGTATTATAAAGAAATCCAGCACTGGCTTTAAACCTTTTTTCTTATAATTATTGATTTTATTTGCACACTTACCAATGATTAACTTAAACAGGGTTTACTCCACTTTCTGGCTTTGCAGAACTAATCAAACCACTGTGTGAATCCTACATAATTGAGCTACACCGGAAGCTAAGAAACATGAGTACACAACACCTCCTAGTTGTGCAGTGTATATTGATATCTATAATTCTTAATTATCTTAATTATGAATTATTGATATCAATAATGATCTGTTTAGTTATTGTTTTGTAAGAAGGTTTATTGGAACCTCATTAATAAAAAATGAGAAAAGAATATCATGTGTTACTGGGATGATTGTGAAGGTACTAATATATGAATATTAGATATACATCTATATATTTCAGTGCAAAATAACACAAAATATAAAAAGACATACAGAAAGGAAAACTGATAATTTAAGTTTTTATACTTCAACATTTTTGAACATCCTGGATAGTACAGTACTGAATGTACAACTGCATCCAGAAATGTGTTGCTTTTTGACTCATTGTGCTTTAATGTCACCAATCTTAACAATGCAGACTGTGCTGTCATCCAAACAGCTTCTGTTTTAATCTTCCATGCCCATTTTCACTGTACTTTGGATGATCAAAGGAACATATTAACCAAAATAAAAATGGCTAAAAGGCAAGAACAAAACTGCACAAGCCATTGAATATCTTTTGGGTTTTGGAGATTGAATCTGTTTACAAGAAGCTAGTCCTACTGCTATATTGTTGAAGTAACTTGTTAGTTTCATTTTGACTTAACATACAGTATTATAGGAAACTAGCAATTCTAGTTTGTATTTGTAAAACATACTTTATGTTCTGTATGTCATCACATGAATCCAGCCAATTAAGCTTACTTACGTATAGTGGAAAAACAAGCTATGAATTATGCAGTACATGAACTAACTTTGTGGTATACAAGTAGTCCTCAATTTACAACAGTTTGTTTAATGACAAGTCAAAGCTACAACACACTGAAAAAAGTAACTTATGACCATTTTTCATACTTATGACCCTTACGCAGCATCCCCATGGTCACATGATCAAAATTTGGATACTTGGCAACGATCATATTTGTGATGGTTGCAGTGGCTCAAGGCCATGTGATTACTTTTTTCAAGCCTTCTGACAAGCAGAGTCAATGGGGAAGCCAGATTCACTTAACAACCAGGTTACTATCTTAACAACTGCAGTAATTCACTTAACAACTCTGGCAAGAAAGGTTGTAAAATGCAGTAATTCACGTAACAAATGTTGGGCTCAGTTGTTGTCATTCAATTCGAGGACTACCTCTACAGGTATTTTGTTTGTGATATATAGGTATTTTATGTGTACATTCCATTTTTATCAAGTGGATGTGATCAACCACTTTTGAAAGGTCTTAGAAGTTACCAGAAATTTTATAATATTTAGCTCATTTACAGACATTTAGACTATGTATAAATAAATGTACAGCTTAAACATTCCAGAATAAATTCAAGTATCTCTCTATTTTTTAATGGGGCCCAATTCATTATGACTATATGGATGCTTTTATGCAGTTGGTTTTTTTTTTGCCAAAACAGATGTGGTCTTCTCTGATTAAAAAAAAAAACACCTTTCCAAATATAATCTACTACTTCCTTGGAAGTTAGTGGCTTCCCTTACAAGTGCTCAACCCCTGCTACTGAGCATAAAGGAGCTTTCTCTCTCCAGGGTGTAAGTCTAATTTGTATTTCAAGCAGTATCATGGAGTTTGCTGGCTTTGAGTTAATAGAATGTATGAATTCAGCCAACCAAATTCAGTAAACCATGTCATAGCATGATTTGGAATGATCTCTCCTTCCAAATACTTTTTTCCCCAAAGGCCAATATCTTAATTACATTATCCCCAGGTGGGAAGTAAGGAAAACACTTCCCCCTATGGATATTTGGGGCCCATTGGGAAGTCAATTGAATTCAATCAGCAAAATTACTTTCCATAGCAACTTTCTAACCATCAATTTGCCTAACAAATGTAGAGAATAGAGCTGCCCAACTGGTTTGACCACTTGACAGACCCTTTTCTTGGAGGAGACTTTAGAGCTTATCTAGTCCAAGTCCCTGTTTGTAGTAGGGATTCCTTTTTAGGAAATAGGTAGGTAGTTCTGTGATGCCAGTTAGGAGATATTGAGTTAAAATCTCAGTTTATATCTTACTTATCATTACAGAATAAGGGGCTATTAACATAATTAGAGGACAATGGAAAACAAGTTATAGTAAATGAATAATATATACATATGTTTTCAAATAGACATTCTTATGCAATAGGATTTGTCATTTTTCTTTGCCCTTCCATTGTACATCTACAATCCTTCACAAAACAAGTTATATAGTTAATCCTGAATACTCAGTTTAGATTGGAATACTGATAGTCTGCTACAACAAGAACAGAGTTTCAAAGATGAACACATAAACAAAAATACTCTATGGATTATGGCTGATTTGATCAGGTGCATAATGTATTGCCCGGAAAGATTATTACATAAATCTGTGAATTAGAGATTGACAATGAAGCTATGGGAAGGGGTAGTGGAAGCTAGGCTAAGAAAGGAAATGGATATCTGTGAGCAGCAGTATGGCTTCACCAGTGGTGGAATTCAGATTTTTTTACTACCAGTTCTGTGGGTGTGGCTGGGGGGGATCGTGTGACTGGGTGGGCAGTTTCTGTAAGCAGGGCAATAAAGCAGAGCTAGAAATACCAGAATGGTTTTTTCCTGCCTTCCTTACAGGATTAACCCTGTAAAGTGGAAAAAAAACAAAAGGAGATTTCTTCT